>LOJH01038043.1:1950-12490 GCA_001685095.1 Ellobius talpinus | reverse complement strand
GTGTGTGTGTGTGTGTGTGTGTGTGTGTGTGTGTGTGTGTGTGTGTGCAGGATCTCTCAAAGACCAGAAAAGAGTGTCAGATCCCTTGGAGCTAAAGTTACTACAGTCTTCTGTGAGCCACCTGACAAGTTGGGAGCTTGGGTTCATGGTCTTCTTGATACAGCAGCAATGGATCTTAACCAAAGGCCCATCTCTTCAACCTTTGTACCAAGTTCTTAAAGGAGACTCACTCTCCTTAAAGATAAAAGAGGCAGATATAGTTATGCAAAAATAAAACATGCAAATGAGGGGCCCAAAGGAAACTTCCTACATTGTAAGCTGAAGACTGCAGAGAACTTTGTGGCAGCTGGGAAAACTGAGGAATTAGACTCAATGCCGGACAATGGGGAAACAGGACATCTTATTTGGCTGGGGAGAGAGTTACAGATGGATGGGATCAGAACTGAAAATGCTCAGTTAGCTTGCTTCCATCTGTAGAAAAGCTAGAGTAAAGGGGGGGGGTAACAGAATAAGAGGTAAAGGGAGCTCCCTTGTTTACTACCAATTCGCCAATATGCCTAAGCAAGAACTACATTCTTTGCATTGGATTTGTTTTTTTTTTTAACTGAGATTTGTTTTTCTCACCTGAGGCATCTTTAAAAAGTTAGCAAAAGCTGGGCAGTGGCACACACCTTTAACCCCAGCACTTGGGAGGCAGAGGCAGGCGGATCTCTGTGAGTTTGAAACCAGCCTGCTCTATAGAGCAAGTCTCAGGGCAGCCAAGGCTACAAGAGAAAGCCCATCTTAGGGTGAAAAAAAAGTTAGCTAGTTAAAACTAAAATTTCCAAACAAAAACCACATTTCTTGCTTATATAAAAATTCTGAAAAGATTTTCTTTAAATTAACATGTTCTTCTAGTACAGTGTGTAGAAAATTACTTGATAGCAGAAAATTTAATACCAAAACTTCTGATACTCAAAAATGAAAATGAATCAGTCTGGATACAAGAATTTTAATTTTTTCATATACATGGTGGAAAGGCAATTTAAAAACTCAGTTCTTACTGATGTAAAGTTCTCTTGCAATGCCTTAACGTTTTAAGGTGTATCCTCACATTAGATATTTTGTCGGGTGGAGGAAAGGCCATTTTGGTGAGAGTTTTCTAGCTCTAGCAGTTTACGATCTGGCAGTCTGACATGTTTGTCTACCATCATCTCGACCAGTAATCTGAGCAGCTGAGAGTTCGCTTATATAATTAGTGTTAAAATCCACCAATGTAACTGCAATGTTACTAATATTACAGGATGATACTTTCATGTCAACTTCAGAACCAACGCTGTTAATAATCTGATTTCTTTCAGGTTTCTTGAGTAATTACAACTCGTTTTAAAGGAAGATTGAGTTGGCTCACACACATGTACACAGGCCAGGAACCTATTAAAAGGTCCAGTGGCATGACAATTTCACTTTCTTGCCAGGCATCATTATTAGACCACAGGTTCATTAACCCTCAAGCACTATTCCTGATAAGCTTACAAGTTTAGTTCCACTTGGCATGGAGAAACGGAGAGTATTTTATGTAAATACTTAAACTGTACTCATAAATCTAGATTAGAAATAACCATTTAGCAGATGGAGAAGTGTGACACCAAAAAAGCTTGCTTTTAAAATGATTCATGCAAAACTTCACAGACCCCTTAACATTTTTCCACTTGTGTATATTTGTTGGACAACCAACATCCCTAAAATTAGCACCAAAATCTTCAGTTTGGACAGAAAATAATAAAGCAACATTAGGAATAAGAATTTTTGCACCTTACTCTGCTTTTAGGAGTGTACCTGTTCTAGAGTTGTCAAGGTCTGTCTCTTTCGTCGTTACACTAATCAAACAATCTTTCTTACTGCTTCCAGCTTTAAGGACTTATCACTTTATGAGTATTTGCTCGCATGAACGCATGTGCACCACACGTTCACCTAGGCCAGAAGGGGTTGTTGGATTCCCGTTTGTGAGCAGTCAGCCATATGGATGCTGCAAAACCGAACCTGGGTCCTCTGTAGATCAGCAAGAGCTCCTAACCACTGCACCATCTCTCCAGGTTCTTACCTCCAGTTTTTAAAAAGCTACTTCCAGATATTATCAGGCGTGTCTTTGGCACTATCATTTACAAAGCAAAGGGAAAATATTGCTGTTAGAATGCCACTTCTATGCTGTGTTAACTGGTCCTCTCTAAAACGTTAATATCGGTTTTGTAAGCTTCAAAAGATTGAAGCGATCCTACTGAAATAAATGTTTTTAACCTGTAATCAAGAAAATGTAATAAAAGAGAACACACCACGATCTTATTTCTCAAGTAAAAAGATCGTTGCATTGTTTTAAAATATGGTAACATGGTGGAAGACGATCTATTTCCTTTTGACTGTTTCCTTTGAACACAGTCCTATGTACTTGATGCGGGGTGGGGGCGGAGAATCAGCTTCAGTTCTAGCTTAGTAAAATCTGAACAAAGACCTCTCTGAAACGAGGCTTCTCTTTTCTACGCCCCTAGGGCTGACTTATTTTGCTTCTGCCCGCACATGGGAGCGGGTGTGATGACTGGCAAAGCCCCACTCTCTCCAACCTTAAGCATAGTTCCCCAGGTCTGGCTTCCGGGTAGCCGGAGGGTGGTCCAGGAGCGCGTCTCCCTCCGTGTTCCCAGATCCCTGGAGAGGGATACACCGGAGACCGAGCTCTGGGCTGCGCTCCTTCAGCCTCCCCAGACCTCACCTTTCTTCTCTCACACCGCCCACGCCCTCCCCTCTCCCTCCACCGGCACCTGCGCGCGCGCCCCCGATGCCGTGCCCGCCTCCCGCTGGTTGCCAATCACAGCTTTCTGCAGTTCCCTGGTTACCGAAACAACGGTCCTGAGGCTTTGGCCACGCCCCCTGGCGCTGCTTCCCGCCTTTCGCGCCCTTCGTCCAATCCCTAGCGTCCGAGTGCTCGCCGGTTCCCGCCTCCCCGTCCCCGCCCTCCAGAAGGCCCGCCCCCTTTAGGAAGCACGGCGGCGTCACCTGACCCGTAGGCGCTCCCTCAGTAGAAAGCAGGAAGGGGCGTGTGCGCGAAGGGGAGGGGCGCGAGAAGAAAGCGGCGGGGGATGCCGGGAGTGGGGCGGGGCGAAGGCTTGTCAGTCGGGTCTCGCGAGAGAGGACGGAAGCCTGTGGGAGCCCGTGGCCTTTAAAGTGCGATTCAGCCCTTTCCTCCGGGGCTAGTTTGTAAACACGCCTGGGCTCTGGGCTGCCGGGGGGTGGACAGGACCATGAATTAGGGACCTGGACAGGTGAGTAGTGGGGGAAAGGGCCGCAGTCTGGAGGGGCTGTGAGGATCCAGAGGAAGAAGGCGCTAACATGGCGACGTCTCTGCCTGTAGTCCCCACCCCCCGCCTCCCACCCCCTTGGCGCCCCTGCTGTGGACCCCAACCCTCCGGACGGCTGTGGCCGCGCCGCCGCCGCTGCCCTGGCGGACCGACTGAACCCGTTAGGTAACGCGGCTGCTGCGTCGGCCTCTCCCTCGCGCGCTTTCCCAAGCCTGAGCAAAAGGGAATAACGGCTCCCTCAGACCCCTCCCTCCGCTGTACCATTCCCTTGTGTGGTCACTTGAGAGGTCCCCGGGGCGCTCTTCGGATCCGCCCAGCTAACGGGCGGGGGAGACCCCCGCCTCAAGTCCTTGATCGGGCCGCAGGAGGGTCCACGCTGGGCTCCCCACCCAGGGCTCCGACGGTTGAGCACCGCGGGGTTTGGGATGGTGCGGTGGAGAAGGCTTGGGCAGCGTTGCTAAAGATCGAGCCGGGGTCCCGGCCTTCGATGCAACGTGATGGAGCCGATGGTATAAAGGACCTGGGAGCCGGAGGTCTCTCGGCCTTTCCCGTCCTTTCTGCCACCCTCACACTCCCGCCACCCCCTACTTTTTCCAGGTGGGGCGGGGCTGAGGTGTGGGTGCGGGTTGATTCTGCTTTTTCCCCCCATTTTTTTTTATCTCGACGGGTGTTCTGCAGAGCTAATCTGTTCCTTTTATCAATCCCCAGGGAAAAGGGAGAGAGAATAGTGTGGTTTTTTGGGGTGTGAGTGTGTCTGCCTGCTTGCCTGCCTGCGCCTGTCTCTGTGTGTCTCCATAGTGCTCATTCATTGAACCAGACCTAGGAGGAGCTGGGGACCATTTTTATGCATCTAGGTAGTAAAAAATTGTCTCTTCTTGATGGGGACTCTTAAAACTGAGGAGGCCCGGTAAAACTACCGTCAATGGTAGTTGGTAGACCTGTAGGCCTGTTTTTACTAATACCTAAATTACCTTGTGGAAGTCACAGTTTCTTAGAGATTACAAATTATGGAGACATTCACACCACATGCATGTAATGCTATATTTGAAACCAGACCAAACTCTGACTCTTCTCTGAGCTCACTTTTTCCTATTTGAAGAAATTCTTAACCCCTGGAATTGCAATTGTCAGTAATAACCATTTCAGGAATACTCCTTCAGAGCCAAATGGCCTTGATCAATTGCACCAAAACTGGAAAGTAAGACTTTATAAAAGCCGATTTTCAAACAAGTCTAGATAATTTCCTGAAAGAGACACAGTAAGAATCTTGTATTTAAATTTACTAATCCCACTTGAAGAATCCACCACAGTGAACTTTTTCCAAACATATAGGGATATTTTGTAGAGTAAGCTAAACATGTATCCTGTATAAGTTAAGAAAAGTCAGTTCATGGAATTTTTTTTATTTTGACTTTTCAAGACAGGGTTTCTTGTATGTAGCCTTGACTGTCCTGGAACTCATGTGTAGACCATGAGTGGCCTCGAACTCACAGAGAACCTCCTGCCTCTGCCTTCGGATTGCTGGGATTAAAGGCTTACACCAACACAGCCCAGCAAGTTCGTGGATCTTAATTCATCAGTTGTGTTATAATTAAGCTTCTAGGTCTTAAAAATAATTTTGAAAAAATCTTTCAAATTCACAGTGTTTATGCTGCCCTCCTAAGCTGTTTTTCAGTCTCAGTTTTAAAGATGCTGCTACCATTAAGTTTTGAAAAATCGCTTAAAATGTAATATTCTGCTCATTTAGAACTTAATTGGTATCTGTTTTTTTGTGGGAGGGTGGTTCGAGACAGTTTCTCCTTGTAGTTTTGGCTGTCCTGGAACACCCTTTGTAGACCAGGGCTCAGAGCTCCTCCTGCCTCTGCCTCCTAAATGCTGGGATTAAAGTTGTGAGCCACCACCCCAGGCAGTTCTTTGTTATCTGTAATTTCTAGAGACACACTTTCAGGGGGATTGTCTTATTTTTGATATAAGGTACTAAAAACTTCTACCTGGAAATTCCTTTAACATTACTAGGCTCTTTATTTTGTATTTGGAGCAATAGCAAATGTGTTACCTAGAAAAGCTTACATTTATTTTTATGTAGAGGAGTAATGTTAAACTAAGACAGTGGTGGAACTGGTTATATGTCAGCCCTTTAACAGATAATTGGAGAGGTGCTTTGATGGGTGTTTAAAATTTTAAAGCTGTATTGTTTTGAAATTCTATCATCCATTAAATATCTCATGGCTAACATTAAATCAAGACATCTAGTTTTTTCTACTTTTAAAAATCTTGAAACCTTGAGTTCTAATTATTTATCTGTACTCTCCTAATCAGTTATATATCTAAATCTGGTAAACAACTCTACCATACATGCTGTTGCCATCATTTTTGCCTCTGGGCTCTTCTGATATGATATGTGTGTCTATGAACTGGCATTTCTTTCTTTTATAACTCTTATTGAAATGTCCTTAGAAAGGTAATTCCTTCATATTTAAAATATAATTCCGGAATGTCCCATGATTAGAAGCAATGAAAGTAATTTTATAATTCAATGACCCCTTTCAAAATTAATATGGATAGTTCTTGAACTACTCCTTGTATTATTAACTTGTAGCCTAGAAAAACTACCTAGCATAGTTATATAGTCAATAGTTCAACATTTTTGTGTTTATCTTATATTCACATCTATTTCTTCAGACTAAAAATTTTCCTGAGATGCTATATGTTGTGTATTTTTTAAAGAATTGCTTATTTTTATTTTGTTTTGCTTGAATATGTGTATGTGCACCATTTGTGTACAGTGCCTTAGAGGACAGCTGAAATCCTGATTCCCTGAAACTAGAGTACAGATTTTTATAAGCCATCATGTGGGTGCTGGAATCTGTCCCAGGTCCTCTCCAGGAGCAGCAGGTACTGTCAACTGCTGAGCTTTTCTACCCTTGTAGGAAAGCTCTTTTCTATTGAGCTGTGCATTCCCAACCCCTCTTTATGTACTTTGTTTGTAGTTTTGATTTATGTAGTATGTGCCTGTCTGCCTGTCTGTGGGGTGCTGACATAAGTATAGAGATCACAGGACAACTCTGAGGAATAAGTGGTCTCTTTCCACCACATGGGTTCTGAGGACGGAGCCCTGGTTATCAGACTTGATGGCAAGGGCCTCACGCACGGAACCGTCTCATTGGCTCTAATGCTGAAGTAGTAGTGACCGTCATCATTGTTTTCATCTGTGGGAGAAAAGTCCTAGAAAAACACTTCCTTTGTTCTGTTTCTCAAAAAGTTCAAATAAGGTATCATTTCATAGAAAATAGAGGACTGTCATGAGTCTTTAAGGCCATGGTAATTGTAATTACCTGTTTTATATCACAAAAATATGGAATACACAATTATAAACATGTATGTGATATATGTCTTCTCATTGACTTTTATTGACAAACCTAAAACTGGTATATTAGATGCTTACTTTGTTTTTGTTGATCATTGTAAATTTTTCATCTTATTTATCATTAGGCTTATGTATAATGTGTTTATATTGGTGTGTACATGCCATGACTTGGGTGTGGCAGTCAGAACAACTTTATGGAGGCAGTTCTTTCCTTCCACCTTATATGGGTTATGGGTGTTGAACTCAGGTTATTCGGTTTTACACAACAAGTGCTTTGCTGGCTGAGCCATCTCACTCCCCCTAAAATAATTATTATTTCTATTTCTTCTCTTCTTCCTTCTACTCCTTTTTAGGGGAGACCAAAAGGGTTGTAAATATATTTTGGGGTTGTAGGTGTATTTATTTCAGGTCCATATCTTATCCAGTAATTCTCAACCTTTTCCCCCATTCATATCCAAAAAGTAAAAAGCACTGGAATATAGTAGTGAGTGACTTGTTACTGTGAGATCCTTGACAAAGTTCTTAGAGTAATTGTACTTGGCAAGTGGACAGACAGACTTGACTTATTTTAGTAGTATATGGTTACCCCCCTTTTTTGATACAGTTTCTTTGTGTAGCTCTGGGTATCCTGGTACTCACTCTGTAGACCAGGCTGGTCTCAGACTCAAGAGATCCACAGGCCTCTGCCTCCCAAGGGCTGGGAATTAAGGCATGGGCCACCTTCAGTTTTTAAATATATTCTCTAAAATGTTTTCCTTTTGTCTAATAGGTTCTAAACTTTTGGATACCAGTTTTCTACCTTTACTCTTTTAGTTTTGTCTTTCCTAGCATTGTAATTTTCTATTCTATAGATTTTGTGATGTCTGATGATTATCTACAGTTAATAAGTCACTTAAACCACTCTTAAATTTCCTGCTATTAAATGCCTGAATGGAAAAAAAATGCTTTTTTTCCTTTTTTTTTGTTTTTTGTTTTTTTATTTGAGATTTGATGTCACTCTAGTCCAGTCTGGCCTGAAACTTGTAATAGCCTCAGACACATGGGAGTCCTCTGGCATCAGCCCCCTGTCCAGCTAATTCGCTGTGTTCATTTGTTTGTTTATTCATTCATTCATTTATCCATTTATTTACTTTTTTTTAAGTTTTCTCAAGACAGGGATCCTCTGAGTAATCCTGGCTGTCCTGGAATCACTCTGTAGATCAGGCTCACCTTGAACTCAGAGATCCGCCTGCCTCTGCCCTCTGAGTGCTAGAATTAAAGGTGTGTTCCACCACTACCCGGCAGTGCAGCTAGTTTTTGATAAGTTTGTTTATTTAATTTTGAAGACAGCGTCTCACTGTGTAGCACTGACTGGCCTGGAACTTGCTGTTAAATGGTGCTGGCTTCTAACTCCCAGAGATGTGCTTGCCTTTCCTCACGGGTATTGTTGATGGTGCACACTACCATGCCTAGCCGCTGTGCTCTGCTACTTTTTTCCTTTTCCCTGCTTTTAACATTGAATTAATGAGCATAATTTTCTGTTGTATACACTTTACAGTATTTGATACCTTTTTCTTTCTTTGAGTTGGTTCATAAGATAATAAACTCAATGGAATTGCTTATCAGAGGAAGTAAATATTTATGAGGTTGCCAAGACTTTACTTTCTCCCAGAAAAAAGTTAAGCAGGCTCACACTGGCATTTTAGTGTAAATGTGATAGCTTTGCCATCATTTTTCTAACTTTGTGGCTATGATTGTTAAGTATGATGTGATTACTTAATTTGGAATTATTAAGGGAAATAAGTTGTATTGTTTAAGTTTCAAAGTCATATTGTTGACTATATAATTTTATAGTTACTGAACAATAACATGTACTGGGACAAACATCTATTTCATATTTTCTGCCATTTCCATTTCTCTTAAAGTTGACTGAAACTTATGACAACCTAATAACATCAGTGCTTAAATTTTGTGCACTTTGCACATTGAAGTTACTGGTTTTAATTTATTAGCTACTTTCTGAATTACAGATTTTAAGGAATTACTTAATTTTCTTCCATATATTCTTCTGGCACAATGACTGTGGTTTTCGGGTAGTTGTTAGGACTCAAATTGTCACAAATCCACTTATGACCCATGATTTGCTTAGGCAAATTATTTGTTTTCTGTAAGGAGAACTGCACTTAACCTTGTAAGCATTTGAGCAGTGTATGTCAGTGCTCACAGCTGTGTCAGGACTGGCTGCATGCTCAGTGCATGTTAAGGTGATTACTGTCGAAGATCATCCAGAATGCTCATCTCCTGCAGTCCCTTTAGGCATGCTTATGATGTGACTTGCAGAGAGTACAACAGTCATTTATTTGGTAGCTTTGGCAACAAATTTGGATTTTCCCTAGGAATTTATAATTTGTGGTAGAAATTACTACCTTAAAATTTCCGTAAACCTATTTCAGAGAATTTCATTTTGTTCCATATGCACCTTTTTTCCCTAAGTCAGACTTTCCTTTTCATGTAGTAGTGTAGCATATACATATTTTGAGATTATAAAAGTTGATGCCATAGTTTTCACTAATCACATCAACATTTTAGTGAGATCTTTCATATCATCTTCTGTTGAAATTAAAATACCACAGTTTTCCAGGAGGTGGTGGCTTGCACCTTTAATCCCAGCATTTGGGAGGCAGAGACAGGTGAATCTCTGAATTCTAGGCCAGCCTGGTCTACAAAGTGACTTCCAGGACAGCCAGAGCTACATAGAGAAACTTGTCTTGAAAAAACAAACAAAACCAACCAACTAAAAAAAGACATAGTTCTAATATTTTTTTCTTTTGAAGTTTTTACCGAGAATTCAGCTAACATAGTTGTACCATCAGTTCCCATTTATCATGTTGCAAGTTGCTGGTGTCTTTGTGTCATTTGTTGGGTATGTTTTAGTGGTGAAATATGGCTATTGGGCTAGGGATTTTTCTTTCACTTTCCTAAACTTCAACATACTTAAAGAGAAAGAAGTGAAATTAGTTACTGTAATAAGAATTATATGTAATCTGTATTTTCCTCGTTGTAATGAAAAGTTTTTATAAGTGAGTTCTTACTACTAATGATGATTAAGTGTAATTTTTTAAAAATGTGTGCGTGGTGTACCTGCACATCCATGAGGATGAGTGCATGTCTGCATGGTTGTGCATTCACATGTGTGCACATGTATGGAGGCCTGGCAAAATTTCCAGTGTTTGCCTGGATTAATCTCTACCTTATTTTTTAAAGTTTTAATTTGTTGTTGTTACTATGATGATGATGATGATGATGATGATGATGATGATGATGATGATGTATTTATGCATGATGGGTGTTTGTGGTCATTCATGCCATGACATGGGAGTAGAGATTGAAGGACAATTCTATGGAATCAGTTCTCTGTCCACCTTTGCATGGGTTCCAAGGTTCAAACTCAGGTACCTTAGCTCATCTAACCATGCACATTTGTTTTCGAAGTGGAGTCTTTCACTAAAATTGGAGCTCTTGCATTCAGCAAGGCTACCTGGCGATTGAGCTCTAGAGATTCACCTGATTCCTTCACCCCCAGCACTAGTTCCAAATTCATATCTCTCTTCTTGGCCTAGCTTGTATGTGGGTAATGGAGATAAAGTTCAAGTCCTCATTCTTGTGTGTCAGGTACTGTGCTGACAGCCATTTCTTTATCACCTGAATAATTCCAGTTCTTTTCATTTTGGTGTGTTTGTACAAGTGGTGTATGTACGTGTACATGTACATGGGTATATATCAGATTATTTTCTTCAACCTTTCCTCTACCTTATTTTTTATATTTATTTATTTATTATGTATACAATATTCTGTCTGTGTGTAT
>LOJH01038042.1:13240-24134 GCA_001685095.1 Ellobius talpinus | reverse complement strand
AGGACCTTTGGAAGAGTAGGCAATGCTCTTAACCACTGAGCCATCTCTCCAGCTTTTGTTTTAAAATTGAAAATCAAGTGTCTATAGTTGTGTGAGTATTTCTGTCTATGTCTTCAATTCAACTCCCCTGGTCAACTCCCTGGTTTTTATGCCAATGCCATGTTGCTTTTATTGCTATAGCTCTGTAGTGTAATTTGAGGCTGGGGCTGTTGATACCTCCAGCACTTATGTTAGTACTCAGGATTGCTTTGGCTCTCCTGACTCATTCGTGTTTCCATATGAAGTTGAAAACTGTCCTTTCAAGGCCTGTGAAGAACTCTGTCAGAATTTTATAGCAACTTTATCAAATCTGTTGATTACCTTTAGTAAGATGAACATTTTTATATATTAATCCTGCTGATCTGTTAAGATGGAAGATCTTTCCATTTTCTGATATCTTCTTCAATTTCTTTTTTCAATGTCTTAAAGATTTTTATCATATAAGTCTTTCACTTGATTGGTTAGAGTTAACCTAAGGTATTTTATGTTTTGAGGCCACTGAGAAATTTACTGTTTCCTTGATTCTTTTTTGGTCTCTTTGTCCTTTGTGTATAAGAAAGGTAATTATTATTTCTAAGTTAAATTTTCATACTGCTACTTTCTTGGAAGAGTTTATCATCTGTAGACATTTCCTCATTGAATTTTTAGGGTAACTTATGTATATAGTCATATCACTGCAAATAAAAAATATTGACTTCTTTCCTTTGTATTTATAGTCACTTGATCTCCTTCAGTTGTCTTATTGCTCTAGCTAAAACTTAAAACACTTTATTGAACAGGTATTGAGAAAGTGTACAACCTTGCATTGTTTCTCAATTTAATGGAATTGCTTTGGCTTTCTCTCCATTGGGTTGGCAATGGCTGTGGGATTGCTGTAAACTGTGTTTATTATGTATCCCTAATCTCTACAGGACTTTTATCATGGAGAGGTGTTAAATATTTTCAAAGAGTGTGTCTGTATCTAATGAGATGATCATATGGAATTTCTTTCAATTTGTTTATATGGGGGATTGCCATTGTCTGTTTATGTATGTTGAGCCATCCCTGCATCTCTGAGAGGAAGCCAACTTGATCATCCTGATTGATCTTTTTTGATGTGTTGTTGGATTCAGTTTCCAGGTGTTTTACTGAGAACTTTGACATCTATACTCATGAGGGAGATTGGTTGTAATTCTCTTCCTTGGTTAGGTCTTTATATGGTTTAGGGTGACCATGGTCTCATAAAATGAACTGGTCAATGTTTCTTCTCTTTCAATTTTGTGGGATAATTTAAGGAGTATTGACATTAACTCTTCCTTGTAAGTCTAGTAGAGTTCTTCCTTTGTTGTATGTGATTTAGGTATCAGTGTAACTGTGGCCTAGTAAAATGAATTGTGCAATGTTTTTCTGTTTTTATTTCACTAAATAGTTTGGGGAATGTTGGCATTAATTTTTCTTTGAAAAATCTAGTAGAATTCTGCATTAAAACCATCTTGCACTGGGTTTTCTTTTAGATGGTAGACTTAATTACTGCTTCTATTTTACTAGGGGTCATAATTCTGCTTAAATTGCTTATTTGATCCTGATTTAACTTTGGTTGGTGGTATTTATAGAGGAAATTATCCATATCTTTTTGATTTTCCAATTTTTTGGAGTATAGATTTTGAAGTGGCCTTATGATTTTATGTGTTTTCTTGATGTCTCTTATTTTGTTGGTCTTTTTACTCTAATTTGGATATTTCTTTATACTTACCAGTTTGTTTGAAGGCTTGTCAACTTCATAAGTCTTCTCAATGAACCAACTCTTTGTTTAATTGAATTTTTGTATTTTTGTCTCTAAGCCCAGAGTTTGATCTTTTTGCTGCTATCTCTTGCTTTTGTTCTAGAGTTTTACATTATAAATATTTGTCCTCATGTCTACAGATAATTGTAGCCCTTCTCTTTGTAACTGAGTCTATTATAGGAAAGCATAAGCAATCAAAATGCAGTTTGGAATCTCGTCTCAGTAGATACTTCTATAAAATGACTTCTAATCCTAACATTCAGGGATCATTGCAGAAAAGGATGTAGAATCAATGTAAGAGCCAGAGGACCAGGGAGCTTGCTATGAGATTTTGTCTCTTACAAATATCAGAAATTATATGCATAATTTCTGGGTTATATATATGTATTAGGAATATATATGTGTATATGCATGTGTGTGGGTGTGGTCTTAGGGTTTCTGTTGCTGTGAAGTGACAACATAACCATGGCAACTCAAATAAAGGGAAACATTTAATTAGGACAGGCTTACAGTTTCAGAGGTTTATTTTATGATCTTCATGCAGGGTTGTAGGACAAAGAGCTGAGCATTCTACACCTTGACCTGCAGGCAGCAGAAGCAACTGTGTGTCACACTGATCTTAGCTTGAGCATAGGAGACCTCAAAACATACCTCTACTGTGACACAGTTCCTCCAACAAGGCCACATCTTCTGATAGTGTCACTCACTATGACCAAGTATTCAAACACATGTGTCTATGAGGGTCATACCTACTCAAACCATCATTTTCTACTCCCTGACTACTATAAGCTTGTAGCTATAACACAATGAAAGATGCATTTAGTCCAGTTTCAAAAGTCCACTTAGTCTATTACAGTCTTAACAGCATTTAAAAGTTCAAAGTCTCTTCTGAGATTCATGTAATCTCATAACTGTAATGCCCTATAAAATAAAAATAACAAACAGATCATATATTTCCAAGATATAATGGTACAATATACACATTACCATTCCAAAATGGAGGAAAGGGAGCATAAGTAAGGAAATACTGGACCAAAGCAAGACTGAAAACCAGCTGGGCAAACTGCAAATTCTGCATCTCCATGCCTGATATCAAAATGCTTTTAAGGTCTCTAACTCTTTCCAGCTTTGTTGACTGCAGCACAATTGTTTCTCTTGTTTTGGTTCTACTCCTTGTTAGCAGCTCTCCTTGGCAGGTATCCCATGACTCTGGCAACTCCCCTATCTTGGGGTCTCAAAGGCAGTCTAGGCTTCAATTTCACAGCTTCATACAATGGCTTCTCTGAGCCTCCATTCAGGGACACCCCTGACACATTCCTGACCTCAGTGGCTTTCCTTAGTGCTGGAGGGAGATTCCACAACCCCTTACACTAAAGCCAGAACCACATGGTCTAAGCAACCAAGTTCTGCTTCTTGCTGGGGCTACAACACAGCCCCCTCTTGAATTATATCTTTACCAACTTTGTGTTTTCAATGATTTCTTTCACTGCCAATTCTGGCTGTTCTGACATTGGATCTATAGACAAAGCAGGCCTTACACTCAGAGATCCACCTGCCTCTGGCTCTGGAGTGCTGGGATTAAAGGTGTGCAATACCACACCTAACCCTAAGCTTTTCTTTAATTCCTTTTCACTTTTCTTCAGTTAATTTTCACAAGTTGGAAACTTGGATAGATGGAATTTTGCCCTGAGTAAGGAAATAATCCTTCACTCTATTTCTATATCTATTTATCTCCTTGAACACAGGATTTAGCTCCTTTCTGTTTCCTGGTGCTCCTTTCTCCTTAAATTTTACATTTTGTAATTTTACTTTTCAAGCTTGCTCCTTTTCATTATAAATTCTCCTTAGAGTGGACAAGACAGAGTCTATACTAGGTTGTTTTGAGATTTCTTCTGCCAATGGAATTAATCCAAAACTTTTCACTTTAGCCTCCAGCAGACTTTTCATATAATGGCAAAAATCAGCCACATTTTCCATCAAAGTATCACAAGGCAACATACTAAAAATTCTTCTCCTCTGAAATCACTTGAGATAGCCCCCAGCAGTTCAAATCATTATCAGTACCATTTTCTTCCATGTTTCTACTAATATGGCCCATTGGGCAGCCTTTAAAGCATTTAAGTGGTATAGGAGGTCCTTCTGTTTATGTGTTGCTTTCATTGGTTAATCAATAAAGAAACTGCTTGGCCTGATAGGACAGAACTTAGGTAAGTGGAGAAGACAGAACTGAATTCTGGGAGGAAGGAAGCAGAGTCAGAGAAAACTGCCATGGAGCTGCCAGAATCAGACATGCTGAATCTTTCCTGGTAAGCAATGACATAGTGGTGATATACAGCTTATTGGAAATGGGTTAAACCAAGATGTGAGAGCTAGCCAATAAGAGGCTAAAGATAATGGGCCAGGCAGTGATTTAAATAAATACAGTTTCTGTGTGATTATTTCNGAAAACTGCCATGGAGCTGCCAGAATCAGACATGCTGAATCTTTCCTGGTAAGCAATGACATAGTGGTGATATACAGCTTATTGGAAATGGGTTAAACCAAGATGTGAGAGCTAGCCAATAAGAGGCTAAAGATAATGGGCCAGGCAGTGATTTAAATAAATACAGTTTCTGTGTGATTATTTCATATGTAAGAGACCTAGGTGGTCAGGACAAAAATCAGGCCCTCCTTCCATCAACATTCAACTGCTTTCTAACCCAAAATAGCAAAGTCCCAATTCCTCTGACAAAAAAACATGGTCAGCATATCAACAATACCCCAGTCCCTGGTACCAACTTTTGTCTTGGTTAGGGTTTCTATTGTTGTGAAGCAACAGCATGATCATGGAAACTCTTATGAAATGAAAACATTTGATTGGGGTTGGTTTACAGTTCAGAGGTTTATTTTATTATCTTCATGGAGGGATGTAGGCAGACATGGTTATGGAGGAGGAATTGAGACCTCTATGTCTTGACATACAGACAGCAGAAGCAACAGCATATCACACTGGGCATAGGAGTATAGGAGACCTCAAAGCCTGCCTCCACAGTGACACACTTCCTGTTCCAACAAGGCCATACCTCCTAATAGTGCCTCCCCTTATGACCAAACATTCAAACACATGTTTCTATGGGGATACAACAACTACTGTTGATTCAATAGAGCTTGAATTTGAAATAGCATGGAAGGGAGTATCAGAGGGTTGGTAGGGAGTATGGAGAAAGGAAAAACTATATAATTATAATATAGTCTCAAAAATAAAGCAATAATTAAAAAATAACAAAAAGGAAGACAGGCAAAATTAACATAAATCTAAGATCAGGTGGGCAGTGTAGGTGGCTGAAATATGCCAGAAGAGATCTGGAAACACTGCAGTTCCTATATACAGCATGAGTAAGAATGCAGGCTGTCTAGTATTGCATTGGTAAGGGGTACTCTGTAGGAGAGCCAACTCTAGGTGGTGCTAGCATGTCATCATTCAAGATGAGGAAACTGGTCAGTACTTTCTGCGATACTGTTTTCAGCTACAGATCAACTGTGTGTCAGCATCCACACTCTGTCCAGAGGAAGGCTTTACTATGCCCATGAGTCTGAGACATTGATGTCCTTGACATGGCCATGCTCAGCACAACCACACACATTCACTAAGAACTTCATCCACTCTCCATAAGTTATGGCAGAGTCCTTTATCACTGGAGAGATGGCACCAGAATTCTTAGGGAATCTGAGACATTGATGTTCTTGACATGCCTGTTCTCAGGACAATCACACATTCACTAAGAACTTCATCCACTCTTCATAAGTTATAGCAGAGTCCTCCATCACTGGAGAGACCACAGCAGAGTTCTTTAAGGAATGAAGAACAGAGAAGGTCCCTGGTCTCCATTACCTCTTCCTGACATTGAAACATAAAGAGTGACAACCTCCTCTACCTCATTCTCATTCTTTTTTCTTTGAAATGTAAAACCATAGCCCACAAACTGTGCAGTGTTTAAAACCCTCCCAAATATCAATTTAATTGTATGTATTTAAAAACATGGAAATTATAATTTGTTATTCAATACCAGATAATAATTTTTTGAAAGACTAAATGTACATTCTACTGTTTCCTGAAAATGAGAGAACACAAAAAGTTCAGGAATCTGAAATGTGTTAATTACTGTGCTTGGATTATTCTGTGGATGATCGAGCCTTTCCAATTATAAAACTAGAATTTGTGTCATTAATTCTTCCTTGGATTGCAACATTAATGGTCTCTGTACTACAGTACAGTTTGCAGGTTTAGTTATAGTCCATGACATCTAAGATGCCTTCTCTGGTCTCTGATTTAGCTCTGTCTCCTTTATGGTACATAAGTATTGGCCCCTATTTTGTGTTTTTTTTTTTGAGAAACTTACACAGTTTGAAAGGAATCATCACACCTTTAAGAGAATATTAAAATTATAGTTCAAAGTACATTTAAATTACTTCATAAGGACTTGCTGTGCTAAGCAGTTTTGCTCAAATAATAACATGAGACTCAAATGAAGGTTGGAAAGAGTTTCCTTGCCCCATCCTATCCCTTCCAGTTTGTAATTGTCCCTAATATTGTTTAATAGCATATCTACAGTTAAATACATAGTGCACTTTATTTTAACTTGGGGATTAAGACTAGTAATCAAATTAAATGGGTTTTGCAATGTTGTCAGCTCCTAGAGGTACAAAAACATTTAATTTTTCTTAACACTCTGAGGAAATGAAAAACTATGATGGCTTTTTGCTTAGTCTGGGAAGCACTGCATACTTTTCTCCAGTTACACATGCTTGCCTTTCCATGAAGAGGAGTTTCATTCAATGGAATGCTATTTTCTAGGGACAATGGCAAGAAGGAATGCTTAGAAAGTAGTAAATCCTAGAGCAGAGAAAGCTTTGGCAGCTTTTCCAAGTTAAAACTAAAATTTGGCAGATGTGTGCACAATTTTTATTTGTTATTATTCTGTGTTTATTGTGTGACATTTGTAGACTCCAAAGGGTTGTTGGCAGATACTTGGGTAAAGAAAAATAAATTGAAAAAAATAATCCCTGAGCTATTCATGCCTTGCTGGATGGAAACTGCACAGCTTTTTACTTTGGGCAACAATTTACCAGGCTGTGAGCAGATGGTCCCCAACATGTGGCACTTTCAGAATTTGTGGTTTTCAAGAGGCAAGTCTCCTCCAGACAGAACAGGTGATGAATGGCTTCCAGGTGTGAGATGCAGCCTTCTTCTTTATGAGACATCTGTCATGGAACAGCTAAATTTACGGCATGTCACGATGTAACCTTCATTGTATTTTCATCTAATAAATAAGGTATTGAGTTGAGATAATAAAATGATGGATATAAAGTTATAAAAATATCTAGTAGGAATATGGACAAATTAATTATTCAAAGGTGGAAGGCTTAATCTCATTCATGGTTTCATGGCTGCTGAGATGTAAACTTCAGATTTTTAACAAATTTAACTCTTTCTTTGCTCAGATGAAATTCAAATACAAACAAGTGATGTGATTCTGGGTTTCCTGACAATGGACTTTCCTCTCAGACTCCATGAGTCTTTTCTTGACCTATTCCCAGCACAGATTCACACCTGATATCTGTTCCTATGGGATGAAGCAAAACTGCACTTTTTTGATTTATAATCTGTACTTCTATTTCAGAAAATTCATAATTCTTTGTGAATAATAATATTATATTGAATATGTTTCTATAATTATGAAAGTATAACAGATCAAGTTGAAGAACCAATTAAAATCTTTCTCAAATTGGAAGTCTATTTCTAAGAAAGATGTTTACTGGTTTTATGTATTTTACTATAGAATATCTGAATTATTGTGCATATGTCTAGCCCTTGTCCTCTTGTTTTTTAATTAAAAGAGTTAGAGATACCAGGATTGCTGAGGTCTTAAATTTTGTCTTGTTTTTCCATGTTCTATATGTTTTTTTGTACCAGAATTTCTTATCTTTGCTAATATCATACATTTAACTTAATTATATATAGTTATAAAAATATATTTGATAGATACCATAAAATTAGCCTGTTCTGTTTTAAAATGTGTAATGGACTCATAAATTAAATAAAAAACAACTTTAAAGTAATAGTGAGATACCACAGAATCAAACTGATAAGCATACCATATCAGAAATGTTTTTAAATGGTGTGGAAAAGACATATAGAAGTATGGACTTTCAGTGAAGAACACTTTGGTTTTGTCCTAAAACATGAAGTAAAGAAGAAAGATAAAGATATATGACTTTTCCCCTTTATGTAATAAAAAGCAACTAATGGAAGATGTAGAGAGGGAAGGGACTGTCTTGTCACGACAGGGAAAGCATGGCTGCATGAGCAGCTGGTGTCTGGAGTGGTGATGTGGAAGCAGCTTTCTGTAGTTTTGTCAAGTTAGCAGTAGGAAGATTGCACTGTAATCCTGGCCAGGCAATAGCCCCTAAGCCCTTCTTCCATAACCATGTGGTCCTGCATCTGTTCAAACATGCATGTCCAGATGAGAGCAAACTGTTGAAACACATTAGCCTTGAGCAACAGATACCTGAGAATGAAATAGACATGTGCACTCACTTGTATTTACTACTATGAAGGAAGTATTTTGTTGAAAATTCAGAAATACTGGTAAAAAGGTAAAAGAGATGACATATAAGGAACACCAATAATGCACAAATTTGTATAACCTTTATTTTTTTTTACTGTTTATTGGGGGCATATGTAATGGTGCATGTATGGGAGTCAGAAAGCAACTTTGGAAGGCATGTGAGTCCCAGGTATTGAACTCAGATTTTCAGGATTTAAGTTTTGTGCCTTTGTCCACTGAACCATCTTGCCAGTTCTTTATACAACTCCTTTTAAAGTAGATATTATTCTGATTTCTTTTTGAGTGGATGAATCAGCGAGTCTGTGTGATATGACATTTCCATGTCTGTGCCGCTAAAATGGCTTATCAGAGGTCTTTCCTTTGCTGTTTACTTATGATGTAAGGAGGAATCAGTCCCATTGTTGATTAATGTCCACTTACAACACTGGCTTTGCAGGAACCACCAATGGTGGTTAAACCCATTGTCAACTTGGCTGGATTTAGAATCCTTTAGGCGAGAACCTCTGGGAATGTTTGTGAGATCATTTTCAAAGAGGACCGAGGAAGGAAGACTCACCCTAGATATAGACAGTGCCATTCCATGGGCTGGCGACTCAGACTAAATACAAATGGAAAAGACACCCAAGCATCATAGCACTAGGCCTCTGTGTTCTTAGCTTCCCTGTCTGTTTTATGGACTAAGCCTCTGAAGCTACCATTCCTTCCCAGCCATCATGATCTTTATCCCTCAGAACTGAGTCAAAGTAAACCATTCATGGATTAAGTTGTTTTCTATCACATGTTTGGTTGCAGCAAAGAGAAAATTGACATTTTGGTGTTTTACTACAACATCAGTGTTGAGGACAGTGAAAATTTTTATATTTTCTGATTTTAGGAAAATAATGAGAAATGAGTGGTACCAGGACTTTTCTAGAGAACTCTTCCTCTTGCTATGTTTTAGTGGTTAATGTGTGCTGTCCTTTTGTCTTTGAATACTCTTAAAAAATAGGACTTGACATTGTGATACATCTTGTTTTGTGTAAAATTGAGGCGTTTGTTTTATAATATTCACTAACCTTTCTAATCTCATGCTTTGTTCACTCATATGGAATTCCAGAGGAAAAACTAAATTGTTTCTTAATTAGATAAATTAGGTAAACTCACAAACTTTGTCTCATATTTTATATAAAAGAAAAATTTTAAAATATCAATGAGAGTATTGAAAGGATGACAATTCACAATTTATTACACTGATTACTGATTCCCATGCCTTCTTCTCGAATGTGATTTTTGTGCTTTGTTGCCATTTGCCAACACTCCCCTATGTCTGTCCATCCACAAGATGACTATATCCTCCTAGTCTTCAGCCAGTTCCTACTATACCTAGATGGTAGGCATCCTTTGCTTCCTCATGTCCATGCCAACACTAGTCATTAGTCACTCCATCTCTTGTCTGTGTCTGAAACTCCCCAGTACCCTTTGGCCTCATGACCTCTAGACTCTTCCTTGGGCTGCTGTTCATATCAAATCAAACAGATCCCTCTTTTCAGATGTACCTTATTCCCCGACTTATACTTTAAAACAGCATTTCTACTCAGCTACCCTAGCTCTACCGTTTGCCATTTCTGTTTTTCATTTTGTTTTCACAACACAAATAATATAATTGAACACAGCATTCTCTATTTATGTATTAGCAATGTAAAATAAAATCTACTTGAAACCAAGTAAATTCACCATTTTATTTTTGTTATTGTTTTGTTTTAAGATTTCTTTCAAGATTTATTTTCTGCTGCAATTTTTAACACAATAATTGTATTAATAGATGATGTCATAAAAATGCATTTTTATGATTTTTTACCCCCACTAATATCTCCAAATTCTCATAGATACACTCCTCTCCACTTCTCTCAACTTTTTGTTTTAAATTATTATTATTATTGTTACTTCTATTAAAATATAATTACATCACTCCTATTTCAATTTCTTCCCTCCAAGTCCTCATATGTTATTTCCCATGCCCTTCCCCATCTCAGTTCCTCCTGAATTGATGACCTTTACACAAACACCCCCCACATATGTTGAAAGGAGGCTGCTTGTTTCATTCCCAGCTGCTCAGACTCCAGAAATCATCACATAGAAACCATATTATTTAAATCACTGCTTGGCCCATTAGCTCTAGCTTTTTCTTTGGTAACTCTTACATCTTAATTTAACCCATTTCCATTAATCTGTGCTTGACCACGAGGTCGTGGCCTATCAGCAAAATTTCAGTGTCTCTGTCTCCAGCTGTGGCTACATGGCTTCTCCCTATCTCTGCCTTCTCAGCATTCAGTTTAGTTTTCCCTGCCTAATTTCTGCCCTATCAACAGGCCAAGGCAGTTTCTTTATTCATTAACCAATACAGAAGGGCCTTTCACATTATTTCCCCTTTTCTGTTTAAACAAAAAGGAATGTTTTAACTTTAACATAGTAAAATTACATATAACAGGTATCAAGCAAGAATTAC
>LOJH01038042.1:0-11956 GCA_001685095.1 Ellobius talpinus | reverse complement strand
ATACAATGAAATGTCTCTCTGTACTTAGCTCCTTCACAGTCAAAAAATCAAAGATAACACAATAATATACAAAATACAGACTCTCTGTGAATTTTCCATTTTTACGTGGCTTATTTTTCTTTACTTCCTTTAATCTATGAATATCTGACCTGTCTCTTTAAAGACTTAACCTTTTTTGAAAGCATTAACTTTATTTTGTAACTCTCTATATTCTTTTCCTTCTCTCTTCCAAGCCTACATACATTTATCCAACACTGTGAACCCCCATTTAGAGTTCTTTTATGTCTGAATCTGTCCTCTTGTGAATCTGTAATTCTTTACTGTCCAGGAGCACTTCTTAAAATGCTAAGAACTTCTTAAAAACTTCAGCTGCACCATTTTTAGGCTTAATGTGGTACCACCTGTTTTCCTGCCTTGTTTAAAATTTAAGCTGCACTATTAATATGATATTTGTTGTACTACCTGCTCTATCTGCACAGTCCAGCATGGTGGAGCTGCTTACTGCCTCTGAAAGACATGCACAGTGCTCCATCTCTTGGCACATAGCTGGTCCATGGCACCATGAAGCAAGCTGCAGCAGTCTACTCACAAACCCCATCAAAATGCTCTATTTCCTGAAAGAGCCAGAGGTTGCACTAGCAGCATAGCCCAGAAAGCTGGCATTTTAAAATGGCTGCAGCTTTTTTTCTGCTATGGCTGGATCAGGAAAATCTCTCTGCAGCAAGCTGCCAGGGTTAAACTCTGTACTTTTTAAAATTTATTATGATGATGATGATGATGATGATGATGATGATGATGATGATGATAATATGGTGATGATGATGAATTCCTTTTTAAACCCTCCCAGGTTTTACATGGATTTAGCTAACATACATTGGAGCACCAGTCTGTAGAAGGAGGAACCACTTGTTTGTCCCGGCAGCCCCAGTTATCTTAGCCCCAAAATAATCACACAGAAACCATATTAATTAAATCAGTGGTTGACCCATTGGCTCTAGCTTCTTATTGGCTAACTCTTTCATCTTAATTTAACTCATTTCTATGAATCTCTCTATTGCCACATAGTTGTGGCTTATTGGTAAGTTTCTGCATTTGACTCTGGCAGTGGATCCATGGTGTCTCTCTCTGACTCTACCCTTCTTTCTCCCTACATTCAGTTATGTCTTGCCCACCTACCTAAGTTCTGTCCTATCAAGAGGCCAAGGCAGTTTTTTTATTCATTAACCAAGACAAAAGGACCTTTCACATCACTCATACCTTGACACTAGCCAACAGCTACTAAAATGGACTTAAAGCTTACTCAGAAGGGTCTGGAGAGATGGCTCAGTGGTTAAGAGCAACAGTTGCTGTTCCAGAATATCTTCTTGCAATTCCCAGCACCCACATGGCAGTTCAAGCTGTCTGTAACTCCAGTTGCAGAAGAACCAACACCCTCACACAGACATCCATGCAGGCAAAAACACCCAATGCAATGAAATAAAAGAAAAAAGAAAAAAAGAAAGAAAGAAAGAAAAAGTTCACTCAGCAGGAGGTAAACCATTTCTGGTAATGGAAACCTGGTGTGGGACAATTCTGTATTATGTCAATTATGTCTTAAATAAACACTGATTAGCCAGTAGCCAGGCAGAAAGTATAGGCGCCAGGCAGAAAGTATAGGCAGGACAACCAGACAGGAAGTAGAGGTGGGGCAATNGAATAATGGGCTAATATAAGTTATAAGAGTTAATAGGAAGCCTGAGCTAATGGGACAATCAGTTTATAACTAAGATAGACTTCTGCGTGATTTTTTTTGGAACTTAATGGTTGTGGGAACCAGGAAGGATGGAAAACCTTAGACAACAGAAACCTACTCAACTACCAATGAGATGATGGATTTTTAGAAGAGAACCATCATTACCATTTTATTAGAGCAGAATATTTCTTATTTTTAAAAATAATTTACAAAGTTAAATTTGCTGCCCTCAAACTCCTGGTTATGCAGCTATCTACTTGCAGGGGTTCTCAACCTGTGGTGGCAACTCCTTTCTCTCTGTGTATGGGGTGTCAAACAACCTCTCCACAGGGATTTCCTAAGACCATTGGAAAACACAGATATTTGCATTACAACTCACAACAGCAGTAAAATTACAGTTATAATGCAACAACAAAAATAGTTGTATGAATAGGGAAGTACACTAAAGCCTCACAGCATCAGGAAGGTGGGGAACCACTGCCTTAGGGAATGCTTGACCTACTGTAGACTACATGCTTAAGGAAAACTGATTCCCTCTTGCTCAGAAGTCAGCAACTCCTAACAGCTCTTAAGTTTCAATGCTGAATGGCTTGATCTTATATAGACCTCATGTAAGCAACCACCACTGCTGTGGATTTATGAGCTAAAAGTCTTGTCATATCCATAAGATACCATTTAGCATCAGCTCTCCCAGTCTCTGACCTTTGTATTCTTTGCACTCCCTCTTCCTAGATACTCACTGTGCCTTGGGTGGGGTGTATACAGCTATCCCATTTATCAATGAGGTCTCCACATACACTTATTCTCTTTGGATTAGCTGTAAGCTTCTGAATTAAATACCAAGCATTTAAAGAGACACTTCTCTGATGAAATATGAGAGCTGGACTAACCTATTGGTATAAAACCACTATTTGGAGGGTCATATGTTACTATGCCCATTTACTAGAATAATAGTAGTGATTTACTACTGGGGGCTGGGAGCTCTTCAGTCATTTTATTTTTCTATCAAATTCACAGTACCAGGCATTTCCTTCTATTGAGATGGCCTTATCAATCAGAAAGTGGCTGGTTACATCGATGACTGTGCATTTTGTACCCAGGGCTATAATTCTGTATATATGAGTCAAATGCTTGTTCTCAAGCAAAATGCATGAGGTTATCATCTGGTGAAGAAAGGTGACACAGTTTGGATTAGCATTGAAGATTTCATCCTGAGTAAGTAGCCATCATACTTTAAGCATATGGTTCCTAGTACTTGTAATAGGAAGCTGTTGTAGAAAAACACCATTTGCTGCATAGCAGGCTGGAAAATAGGGAAAAGAGGAAGGAGAGAAGAGAGTAAGACAAAGAAACAGAACACACACATATGAGAGAGAGAGAGAGAAAGCACAAGTGTTTCTCACCCTAGTTTCACATTAGAGAAAGAGTCAGTGAATTAAAAGTTCCCAGTAGTCTCATCCCTTAGGTTTCTCACCGTTTAATAATTGGGTTGCCCTGGGGAAAAAGCCCAGGGGACATACTAGATCCAACCCATGTCACCACAGCAAGTAAGTAAAATCCAACAAAAAAGAAAATACATCAAAATGTTATTTTTCCAGTGATTTTGTGGATTATTTCTCAAGGTCATAAGACTCTCCAAAACTGTCTGAACGTCCCAGGCCAATTAGCTTCAGGAACTAAGGAGAGTAATTCAGCCTCCATAAAATTAATTGTCCTTGCTTGTAAACTAAGAAGAGGACATCTGCCCATCTATCCTCAGAGGAATGCCATGAGGACTTAATGAGATTACAAAGCTTTCTTTTTTAAAAATAATTTTTAAACAACATTGTGAATAATTATTTCTAAAAGCTGGCTTGTTACATATAGTTAGAGTTCTTTTTTATTTCTGTTTCTCTCTGTCTATGGCTCTACCTCCATGTGTGTGCATGTATAATTTTGTCTGCTTTTGGATGAGCATTCTTTAAAACATTGACTCATATTTTGAGAAATTCTTCAGAGACATTTATTTATATATTAATTTCCAGGATATAACTGGCAATAACCCCCTCTTCTTTTTGACAAATTTGATGCCAAAGGCAGTGGGAAATTCATCAGTATAATCAGAATATGTGATTAACACTTTTTTAAAAAAATCCAATCTATTGATATCCATGAGAAAGAGAGTAATATGCTTTGGAAGCAGCTTATGGGTATCAAGGATGATGAATGTTGGACTTCAGAGTAGATTCATGGTGATGGTTTCCTGTGGAAATGCTTCCTTTACTTTCCAAGAGGAGATTGTATATAATAACTATTTCAGCCTCTTCATTATTTATATAGGAGTATTTGGAGATGACAGGTAGATAAGAATAATGTATCTTGGTCATGTTAAGGATGTATAGTGCAGATAAGGAAGAAAATGCCTTTTATCATGACTTATCTTCACACTTTTTGGGAGCATTTTCCTTGATGGAGCTAGCTAATAAATTCCTGGGCAGGTCAAGGTTAATGATAGAGTAAAGGGAAATATTTCTTGATCAAATAGAGACTGCCATGCTATTAAGGCATTTTTAGGATGTGGATTTGGGACATATTTGTGTCAGGAAGTCATGTCTGTGTGTGCTCAGACAGCAAGTTTAAACATGAAGAGGAACAACCAGATCCCTCATGAAGAGAAACAGCCTATTTTCAGTGATGGGGCTGTTGCTGTTACATGGAGGATGTGGTGGATATGGTGTAGACAGGAATGAATCTACAGACTTAGGAAATCTTTAGAAAGGCAAAACACCTTTGCCTTTTCTTGTAGTCACCTAAATGTCCTGTGTATGAAGACCCACAGATGGTAGTGATGGTGGTGGAAGCAGGTGTCAGTACACATCTGCTAAGTCAACTAAATGACACACAAAACCAACTGTAAAAATGTAATTAGTACTACTGTTTTTTTCACATTTGAACTTATAAGTCATATTTATTTTCTTTCCGTAGAAGGAAAACAAATGAACAAACAAAAACAACCCCCCAAAGAACTCCCAAACCCTCTTATTGATCACCCCAGTTATTTACTCTTATTTATTAAATCTAAACTGGAGTTGGAAATGTTAGCAGAAAATTTAAATTTCTTAACATAATAGATAAATAAATAAGCAGTACCAATCCAACCATGCTTTGAAAGGGAGCAGATAAATAGATTGCAAGCAGGGTGAATTCAGAAACTCTCATGTTGGATTCACCATCCTAAACTAGTGAGACTCTGTAGTCATGATTTTCTTGGTGTTCTCCATCTTCTCTAGCTCTTACACTCTTTCCATTTTCTCTTCCACAGGCTTTCCTGTTCTCTGAGAGGAGGGATTTGATGGAGACATTCAATTTATGGCTGAGTCTTCCAAGGTCTCTCACTCTATGTATAATCTCTGGCTCTGGGTCTCTATATTTGTTCTGATCTGCTCCAGGAGGAAGTTCTCTGATGATGTCTGTGGTAGTTTGGGGCACTGTTCAGAAGGTGCGGCTTTGTTGGAGTGAGAAGTGTGTCACTGTGGGGCAGGCTTTGAGGTTTACTATACTCAGGATAACATCCAGAGTCTCAGTGACTTTCTGTTGCCTGTTGCCACCATATCTGTATGCTGTTATTATGATAATAGGCTGTAAACAAGCCACACCAATTAAATATTTTTTTGTAAGAGTTGCCCATGGTCATGCTGTCTCTTCACAGCAATAAAACACCTAAGACAATGGATGAACAAGGAAGGCACTGATCTATGAGTATAGCAGAATATCATTAGGAGTAATTTTCTCACTACATTTTTTCTCTTTTTCAGACCATTCTTATTTGGTTTTACCCTAGTTCCCTGGGCAATGTAATCTCAGATTCTTAGTTACCCATGAGTGCAGTGTATAGGTTCTATTTTATTGACTGGGCCTTAAATCAAATCAGTTATTTGTTGGTTATTTGCCAAGCTTTGTGCCACCATTGTCCAAGCATTTCTTGAAGGCAGGGTACTGCTGTAGACCAAAAGGTCTGTGACCAGCCTGGTGTTTACACTTTTCTTTTGAGAGACTGTTGCTGCTAGACATTGAGACTACTCACACCATAATTTAAATTCTCAATAGAGAAAGAACTTAGAGAGCAGAATGCAACAACAGAGACAAATATGAATAGACAGGATCAGTCTGGAGGGAGAAATCACCATATTCTCTTCTCAGAAGCTTTCAAGTGAGGAAAGTGAATGCCTCCTTGGGGTGTCATAGAGAAAGTCCTACGTTTAAGATGAATGATGAATGAATTATTATATATTCAGTTTTTTTTGCATTTGGAGATACTAAGTTCCTGGAAACAATGGTAAAACCTAGTTAAGATGTGATATCTGAATCTTCTGTTTATAGGATATCACCTTTCTATGCTGTTTCCATCACATTTTAGGTAAAAGTCTATTTTTTGGCTACTCTTATAGTAAGGGTGATTTTTCAAGGTGGTTAAATATTTAATACTTGTCTTAGAGATCTATTGCTGTGAAGAGACATAATGACCATAGCAACTCTTATAAAGGAAAGCATTTAATTATGGCTGGCTTATGGTTCAGAGGTTTATCCCGTTATTGTCATGGTGGGAAGCAGGATGGCATGCAGGCAGACATGGTGCTGGAAGAGTTGAGAGTTCTACATCTTGATCTGCAGGCAGCAGAAATGAAGACTGTGTGCCACACTAGTAGTCACTTGAGCCTGTGAGACCTCAGTGCCTGCTGCACAGTGACACACTTCCTCTGAGAAGACCACACCTCCTGATAGTGCCACTCCCTATGGACCAAGCATTCAAATACATGAGTCTGTGAGGCCATTCCAATTCAAGCCACCACCATATATAGTCCACTTCATGAAAGAGTTTTGATAATTGTCTTCTTACAATATTTTTCTATTACTCCTGAATTTCTGGTGAAATTATTTTATTATTCATTGCTTCAAGAAACCCCTACTGTACATTAGAGGATATTACCTTCTTCCTCCTTTTCTCATTTTTTATATCATCAGTAGAGTCAAAATTTCTTTATATTAGAAGAGGGATCTGATAATATACAGAATTACATTAAGATTTAAAAGTTTAGTTTCAAAGTGAAATTTGCTAGCAACTTAAGCAAAAACTGATTAACTGTGAGCCTGTGTATCATTTCTAATACTATTTTCAGCTTCTTGAGTTTGAATTGTGTGTTCTTCATACTTTCATGGTCATTAAGACACTGCAAATTTCTAAGCCTCAGAAAAATAATTCCTGTAAAAATAATTCCTGTCTCTATAACTTGCAGTTAAATTCTGTCAAGCAGTGATTCAGTTAACCTGTTTACTCTGTTGTGAAAGAAATGAGTTTCATACCATTTATAAATTAATTTCACAATTCCTGTTTCAAAACAGCTGTTAAAGGTTGTTCATGTTAATCCCTTGATTCTTAAGTTGATAATAGAATATTCCACTCACTTACTTTGCTATAAGGGACTGAAGTCAACAGTAATGTTGGTAACACTAGAAGCAAAACAGAAAAAAAGTTTGTGCCAAGTTCAGTTTGTAGTTTTGTGTTTGGAGATTGTATTAGAGATTAAGACAAAGCAAACTTTCTCACAGGTGTATTTTAGGCTTTGATTGCTATATACACATTCTAATTATTTTATCTCCTTTTTGATTCACTTTGATTTTTCTAAAGAAATAACTTGTGGGGCACATAATTTTATGAGCGCTGTGAACTTTTCCCTCCTGAGGACTATTTGGATTTTATGGAATGCTTAGGTTTCTTGTTTACTGGCCTCTGCAGCATTGTGCAGATGGCGAGGCCACACCAGGATTCCATCCTGAGTAAACAGAAGCACATACAGTGAGTTGGCAGGATTATTGACAGAATAAATAACTACATTATTCACCACAAACACATAAAAATATCTCTGGAATGTCTTTTTGACCTGTTTGTATGTTTTCTCCCCATGCCTTCTTGATACTTACTCATTTTTAAAACTAAATTGTGAGGAATCTTTTATAACTCCTTGAACTCAGTCCTTATGACCTTCAGGGGTAATGTTTACCTTAAAAGTAAAGGATTCTTTTGAAACCAATCTCCCCGAATAAGCTCTTGGTAACACTGATTGTGAGATGTCCCTGTGCTGTTGAAGGGAGCACTGATCATTATTGGTTTGGGGGAAGATATTTATTCCCATTGGATCTTAAAATGTTTTCTTCCTTGTGTTACTTCATCTCTGAAAAAATGGAAGTGGTTTGACTCTGGCTCCTCCAGATGAGGGTGGCCTTACAAACTTAAGTTTTTCATCATAAAGTATACTGTGTTAATTGTGTTTTGAGCAAATAGATTGTAACTATGTAATTGTGTACCTATGGTTGTTAACCAGTGGCCTTTCCTATTTCGTCACTTGCCATCTGCATTTTCTAGGAACACCAGGGCAATACTATATTGTTCATTATTCACTCTGCTTAGAGGATGCACACATAGAAGGTGAAAAGAAGTGAAAAGAAAGTGCATGTATTCACAGAATCTATGTTCTCATGAGAAGAGCATAATTGTATGGTTAAAATCCTGAAATTTTCTGAATTATAAAGCAGGAATATATAACTGGAGTTGCTGGAAGATCATTCATTTTTCATTTACAAAAATCCAATGCTTGAAGCATCTGCAAGCTTCCATTTTTCCGCCATATCTGCAAGGTCCATGTAAACCTGGGCTCTATTCGGAGGCATATTCTATTGAATTAAAAGCAAAACACAGATTAAAGCTCAAAAACACACTAAAAAATAACAAAATAAAGTGTCTTGTACATACTAGTAAAGAAGTCCGATTATACTATACTTCCAAAGCCAAATTTAGAATTATAGATCACTATAACTTCAAAAATTATAAATTTCATAATATGTATATTACATTGTTTTAGAGATATCATTATGCTCATGCAACTGAGTATATTTTGAAGATTTACAAACTTATCTTCAGAAAATTTCAATTAAAACTTGTGTTTGTCATGTTCTAAGTGTAAAGAATATTTTATGCAAAAATTCTCAAACTGATTGTATATTAGGTACTTTATTAGATTTTTAAAAAATATTCCATACTTGTTTGAATTTGAATATTTCAAAATAGTCTAAAAATGCAGGCTGTCTTCCCCAAACATACTAATTATTAAAGGGCATCCATAATCATGATTTTATCTTATGGAACATGATAGTTTACAGTGAAGAATATAAAGTGAAAAGATCTTAATTTGATAAATTTTTATACATTAATTTCAAATGAGCACATAACATACAAAAACTGAAAACTTTTTCTGAACTGTTTTATTTAATTTTAGAGTTGATGGTCATTCAGCATTGTGGTTAGCATGCAGGTCAATGTCACACAGGTGTCAACGTTCTTTTAAAAGGTGTATACAGTAGCTCTCCCTAAGTCAAACACACATTTGCATCCAATTAAGCTCAAGCAAGTCATTATTCACTGCTTTGTTGTTTTTGTATGGCAGAGTCTATAGGCATCAGGAGGTAGCAATGTTACCACCCAAAATGTAGCATTAGCTAGAACAGGAAGCAGGCGTGACAGATTTGCTTAAAGTCATTTGAAAGATAGAGCTAATCTATCCATAATTACGTGGAGTCTATTTTCACCCTGACATCAAATTAAATTATGAACACCTGCCACCTTTTCCTTGACACTCAGCTGAGAATTCCCACACTAATAAAATCATTTCATCTAAAAACATGGTTTGAGACTATTGTGACCAATATTTGACCTGGCTCTTTTATCAACTTTGTGCAAAGTTCTTGTATGGGTACTCTTATTTTTTATGCAAAACATACAAAAATTACATGTTTCAAAATGAATCAGAAAATATCCTTAGCTTAATGACAGGCACAAAATTATGTTTTGCTTTTAATCATTATTTTAAACATTAAACAGTGAGTGAACAGGGCATATCAAAGGACATCAAACTTAATCTATTGGATTAATTCAGAGAACATTTGTTTATTATTTTGTGACAATTAAAGCTTGCCAAATATTCACTGAGGTAAAAATTTTTTCTTAAAAATAACTTTATAAACAAAGGAGATTTATTTTTGCTCAAAGTTCTGGAGGCACAATTGGCAGATTATATCACAGTGTGACAGTTGGCATCTCATGCTGGGCGCATGTGAAAGTGTCCAGGGCCATGTGTGGTAGGGGACAGGAGGCAGGAGGAGACAAGAGGCCAGGGAGAGGCAGGCTTGCCCTTCTAGTATGAAAAGACTAAGACTTCTTTCAAAACATACATTAAAAAGAAGTTCAAAAATCACATTTATTTAAGAATAAAAAGGAGTTGGATAGTCTTATTTTAAAACATAATTAAATGCTAGCTATAAGGACTAATCAGGAAAATAAATGAAATAAATAGCAACAAAAAGAACAAAAGGCATCAATGCCTGCTGTATTATTTTTTATTTTATTGAGCTATACATTTTTCTCTGCTCTCTTCCCTTCCTCTCCCCTCCCCTTCAATCCTCTCCCAAGATCCCCATGCTCCCAATTTACTTAGAAGATTGTGTCTTTTTCTACTTCCCATGTAGATTAGATCCATGTATGTCTCTCTTAGGGTCCTTGTTGTTGTCTAGGTTCTCTGTGATTGTGATTTGTAGGCTTGTTTTCTTTGCATTATTGACCACTGTATTTTAAGATATATGCAGGAGTTGCTCATGGCCATATAACACATTTGGCTGTGCGGCTACAATGAAGCAATCCACATTGATGAAGACCTCATCCAGGAAATGATGATAACTTACCATGGTCTCTATAGAACTAATGCTGCCATGAGAGCTAGAAAGCACTTCATATTTATAATATTAACTAGCAATTTTCAATGTGATTGATGTCTGACACTAAAGACAAAGATTTGAATTGTTTCCACATGCTTTCCTAATATATTTTCATTCTTTTGTGTGAATTAAAATAGAAAAATTACATGCTGTGGGAAAAGCATGTTTTAAGCTGTGCAAGCAAACAGCACAAAAAAATAACAGTTAAAGTGTGTTAATATATCAAGAAAGGAAAGCCACGGCTTGGGCATCCTTATTCACAGAATGAGCAGTTACTGAAGTGACAGAGAAAGCAGCTTCAAGACTGGACTGCTTCCCACGCAGGTACATGGTTTTAGGCCAGCAGTACAGGACTGTTTTCCAGACAAGTACATGATACTCAGGTCAGTGGGCCAGGGGCATCTCTAAGTTCTCATACAGAGGACATGCTAAGTCATTCTCCAGACCAGGACGAAGGAACTCTGACTTTTGTACAGCAGATCCAAACGGTATCTTGGGCTTAAAATATTTGAAATGGAAATGAACAGCTAATCTTCATTTTATAAAAGTTAGCAGCGTCTCTTGAGGATGAGCTCACAGTCACCATTACAAAGCCTGTCCATGTCCTTATGTGCTGTGGGAAAATGGTCTTGTACTTTGTAAAGATTTGTCACTTGTTTTAATAAAACGCTGATTGGCCAGTAACCAGGCAGGAAGTATAGGTGGGGTGACCAGGCAGGAAGTAGAGTCAGGGAGATGAGAAAAGGAGAATTCTCGGAAGAGGAAATACTGAGCCTGTTGTCTCCCAGACACAGAGAAAGCAAGATGAAAATGCCTCACGGATAAAAGGTACCAAGCCACATGGCTAATATAAACAAGAATAATGGCCTAATTTAAGATGTAAGAATTAGTTAATAAGAAGCCTGAGCTAACAGGCCAAACAGTTTATAACTAATGTAGACCTCTTTATATTTCTTTGGAACTAAATGGCTGTGGGACTGGGTGGGACAGAAACCTCTGTCAACACTGATGACTGTGTATCAGAGCAAAGGTTTACACGTATCTCAAAAAAGCTACATTCTACTGTATGCAGATCTTTATAGAAGACTTCTAGGCCATTTCCATGAGTCCAATTCAATGATTTAAAATTTTTATTTATTATTTTCCTCTTATTGAAAACTGTTGATTTTGCACATCTTATGTCCTGACTACAGTTTCCCTTTCCTCTACACGTCAAAGGTCCTCCTACCTCCCCTCATCCACCCGTATCTGGATTCTCTCCATTTCTGTCTTTCTTCTTTTTCATATTTTTATTATTCTTAGTACTAAAAATTTCGATCTCCTCACCTCCTCCCAATTCCCTCTCCCTCCTCACATCCACCCTTCCCCTCCCTTACCAGTCCAAAGAGCAGTCAGGGTTCCCTGCCCTGTGGGAAGTCCAAG
>LOJH01038040.1:0-15134 GCA_001685095.1 Ellobius talpinus | reverse complement strand
TCTGGAAGAGCAGCCAGTGCTCTTAACCACTGAGCCATCTCTCCAGCCCCAATTTTTTTAAAAAAAAATTAGCATTTATAGGAGGCAGAGGCAGGCCTGATCAACAGAGGGAGTTCCAGGACAGCCAGAGCTGTTGTTACAGAGAAACTCAGTCTCAAAAAAACCCCACCCACCTCAATAGCATTTACCCATTAACACACATAAACATTATACCCATCAATACTCATTCTCACAACTGTACAATGTTCCCCTATATTTTATATATATACACACACACACACACACACACACATTCCATCTTATTTAAAAAGCAAGCAAGCTGGATACAACATACACACCCTAGTCTTCTGCTAGACTAAGAGTCTAGACAACATATCAAAACTTTGTCTTCTAAAAAGTCCAAAGAACCAAAAGCTCTAACATTTCACATTACCTACCACTTGTAGACAACTGATTCAAATCTGGGCAGTGGAAGGAAAAAAAATGGAAAAGAGGAGGTAATGGCTGGCTTTGTGGAAGAAGAAGCTACAGATGCTCCATGCTCCTTAGGGTCAAACAGGAGGAAAGCAAATGGCCGGGGGGAATTCACAATGTAGCTGCTGCTGATGGATACAAGAGCTTCAGGGAAATGATGGGGACAAATATTAGACAGGAAAGGACAACAGAAAAGAGACGGGAGGGTGGAAACAAATTTAGACTTTTCATTATATCTATAAAATTTCACTTCTGCAGTGGAGAACCCATCCAGTAAATCGCTTGCCATGCATGCATGCATGAAACTCTGTGTTGGTCCCCAGAACTCATATGAAAACGCTGGGGATGGTGGTATGCACTTGCATCACAATGTCAGGCAAGCATTCTACTACTAGGCTGTAGCCCCAGCTTGCTTCTTCCTTTAGAATTTTATTTACTTATTAATATGTATGTACTGTGTCTCTGTGTAGGCCTGTGCATATGTATGCCTACTGCCTGCAGAGGCCAGTAAAGGGTGTCAGATCCTCCAGAACTGGAGTTACAGCTGGTTGTGAGCTACCATGTGGAGGATGGGAACCAAACTTAGGCCCTCCGTAGAGCAGTCTATGATCCTGACCTCCAAGCCGTTCTTCCAGCCTCCTGCTTTTCACCTTTTACTGTGAAGCAGGATCTCACTAAATTGCCCACGCTGGCCCTGAACTCTCTCTGTAGGCCAACTTGTGATTCTCCTGCCTCAGCCTTCCAAGTAGCTGAGACTGCAGATCTATCTTCTGTTTGACTGAAATGGGGTCTATGTAAGCCTGGCCTTGAGCTCATGCTCTCCTGCTTGAGCCCTCAGGTGCTAGTGTTGCAGTCAGATGCCGTTGCCTCCTCCTAGAGACAGGAAGGTCCCCAATTCAAACTTAAGCACAAACAAACAGACGTGGGAAGTTTTAGGATTTTTAGATGAGATCTCACTACACAGCCCAAGTTGCCATCAAACTCCTAGTAGCTTCAGCCTCCAAGTACTGAAATTACAAAAACGAATGTTTCAAAACAAACAAAAACCCTTGTCAATCTTAAGACTTATGAAAGACTAAAATAAAAAATTCATTTTTAAAAGAAAACGAAATTTTATCAGAACGGGGCAGAGATTGCACTGAGGGGAAGGACATCTGCAAGAGCGCCTGGTTCCTGGGAGAAGGAGTGGAGGATGGGTGACAGTAGGCTGAAAGAAGAGTGGACGTGCTGAATGCAAGGGAAAGATTGCCTCCACAGGGCAGCCAGTGGGAAAAAGGCACAAAAGAACAGGGCTTGGAGTAGAAGGTGTCAGATAAGAGATAAGCAGCTGAAGAGCAAGCTTCAGACTGCATACCTAGGGTGGGGACAGGAAAGCTGGAAGAGAAAACAGACATCTGAAACAGACCTTAGAATCCAGAGGCAAACCTAAGGGTGAAGCTCGGCAGGCTGCCATACAGCAAGCACTGGCCAGGTGGAGTACCAGCTTTCCCACCTGTGTAATTCTCCAGAGCTCAACAGCTCAAGGGTTGTGGGCGCAGCACAATGGAAGCTGGCACTGAGGTGGTTGGGTTCAGCATGGCAGTTGTTAAAGGTAATCACAGAAGAGACAAGAAGAACTGAGGCTCTATGGAGAAGGCCTTAGAAGCATAGTTGGGTCATCAGAAGGAGGGCTGATGGAATGAGAAGATAGCAATTTCTGGACTATGGATCTCCAAGAAGTCAAAGTAAGCTGGGAGGTTAGCAGAGGTGGACTGCTGATGTCCTGCATGACAAAGAGGAGCCTGACAGCTTCTGGAGACAGTCAGGGCACACATACTGGAGAAGACAGCAGAAGGAAAGACTGAAAAAGTTCAAGAGGGATACAGTGGAGAACAGAGTATCTAGGCCACAGAATGACGAAAGGCGAAGGAGTGGACTCCAACAGGTTGTTGTAGAACCTTGACATAATGAAGGCAAGAAGCAGACAGACCAGAGACCAGGGTGAAGGGGAGGGGAACAGCATGTGAGCTTTAGAGAGCTGGGGTTTCTATTGGCAAATGTTTGGATGCAAGATGAAAGAAGCAGGGAGAGCAGCCCCAACTGTGAGTGGCGGATAGAAAACATCCTCCTCCTCTACAGAGGGAGTGAGGGAAGGTCCTGTGGGACCTGGAGCAATTATCAGAAGAGGACAATTATTTTTGCTTTTATGTATACATGTGTTTCTATGTGTGTGCATGCACATGTAGAGATCAGAGGACAATTTATGGAAGTTGGTTCTCTTCTTTTACCATGTGGGTTCTGGGGATAGAACATAGGTGGCCAGATTTTACAAGAACATTTACCTGCTGAGTCATCTCACCAAGGAGGCGAGATGTTAAAAGGACTCAATGAGGACTAGAAATTAACTCTTCCATACTATATGCACACCAACCCCAAAAATCACAGGGAAAGTCAGATTGTCTGTGGATCAGGTCCTGAGAAGCAAGGGGAGGGAGAGCTGTGATTCTCTCTGAGGATGGCATCTGAAACCCAAGGGAGGATTGAACAAAAACGTGATGCCAGCGGGCAAAGCAGTGTACTGCTGGGATGGGGGGGTGCTCTACTACCGGGCTGCTACTGCAGCTGCAGTGTAACAGGGGGAGTAAGCCAGGTGGTAGTGGTGCACACATTTAAACCCTGCACTTGGGAGGCAAAGACAGGCAGATCTCTGTGAGCTCGAGGCCAGCCTGGTCTACGGAGTGAGTTCCAGGACAGGCTCCAAAGTGACAAGAGAAACCCTGTCTCGAAAAACAAAACAAAACAAAATGAAAAAAAAACAGGCAAAGCAGGAAGCATCATCTCCCTGTTCAGAAGGTCCCAGGGGGTGGCCAGCTAGCTATGTCACATTGACCATCTTATACACACAAGCACCCCTTCCCTATCGGCCTAAACACATAAGAGAATACGCATAAGATGCCCATTCTCCACACCTGGAGTCTCAAAGTTCCCTTGAATGCACATTTTTCAGTGTTATCTATTTCAGAATCTGGGAAGAAGCCTTTTCAACCTGGCTACCATACCCAGGACAAGCACTGCCACTTCCTCAAGGGGAGAGTGCCAGTGTCTGGGCAGTGATCTGCTTCCTAATGATGGTGTGGAAACATCCGAAAGTAGAGATGCTGCCTGAGAAGGTAGGTGCCTCCACATCAGAGCATCAGAGACTATTTCCTAAGCCTGCATCACTCAGCATCTCTAACACTGCTTAGAAATTGCCACCACAGACAATTTGACTCTGTACCCTCAGGAGCTTGGAAGCCCCTTGTGTCTCAGCCTCAGTGAGCTGGCTCCAACCAGCCCAGGGCCTTTCTTTTGAGAAACATCAAAGATCAGACATTTCCAAGGGCAGAGATCAGGCCTGTCAAACCACAAACAATTTGGGAGGCTGGACACCACCAGTTTACAGCTCATGCAGATGAGAACGAACTCAGTTACTTACTTGAAATTCATTTTCATTCTGAGCTTGTTCGGATCCCTCTTTATTACAGGACCTCTATGAATGAGAAAAAGCAAACACTTCTGGTGAGATGGAGCACACTGAGCAGACACTAACTTTGCAACCACAGAACGGGTGTTCACAAACACCTCAGCTCTTTAACAAGGGATTTTTGGCCACCCAGGTGAGCGGCGTAATCTAAAGGCACCAGCAATCTCCAGCACTTGTGCCAACACCTTCAAAGTGCTTCACCTTTTTACAAGGAAAGGGACATGCTGCTGGGGACTGTCCCATGTACCTTTCACAATCTCACAGTTGGAGGGAAGTCACTAGAAAGTGTCCTCTTCTAATCGGGCCTTCTAAAGCTCTGCCTGAATTAGCTATGTGGTTCTCTCAGGGGAACCTGGAAAACAGGAATGTCCACAGACCTGTGGAGGGCTGCAGGCAGCAGAGCATGTGGACAGGGAGGAAAAGCACTAAGCAGGCGGTAAAGTTAGTGTGAGCTCTGCACACCTGCCACTTGCTCAGACTCGCCCTTCAGTCCACCAGACCAAGTTCAGGCTCAGCTGTTCTGCTACGAACAGAGGACTCATTTAACAAAGCTCTAGGACTGCCTGATAACTGGGACGTTAGGAGCTACTCTTACAGCACTTTCCTCCTCAGGAAATTGAGAATTACCTGCAACAACTTTCTAACAATAAGAAAATACTGGGCTACTTCTTACAGGTCACATATTTCCAAGCCACCCCCACCCGAGCACTGTAAAACCGAAACACTGTCTTTTAGTAAGGGGTAGGAAAAAATAAAATCAGAAATTTAATGGTTGTGTCAAATTGTACACTCAGCTGGCTTCAAAACTGTTATGTTACAATTATATCAGGTTTACTTCAGCCAAACTCAAAAGGAATCCTGTAAAGGAAACCTCTGTAAAAGAATTACGCTAACAGATTCTTGAACATCCCATAAAAAACATACCTTGCCATTCCACAGCTTTATCAAAAACACCTGTACCAAGGGTGGAAAGTGTGGACAGGAAAAAAAGATGCCACGTTAAGCAACACTGGCTACTCTAGCAGCATTCAAAACACCCTGTGATTTAAAGTAACCGTTCTCACCATCATATACCAAATAACATTCCACAGATATCTTAATGTGTTTGGTATAAAAAAAGTACATCTCTTACTTCTTTATAAAAGCAGACAAAGTAAACATCCATGTTCATAAAGTTATCTGCAAAAGGTTCCTAATCGCTTGTATTTACACATATACAATAGTAAATATATCATGCGGGTGAGTACATTTGAAACAGGGCAGTCAGTACAACGGTGTGATATTTTCATTTGTGTAATCTGCATTTCTCTGATGAAAATCTAGATGTTACAAGTTAAATCCCGTTACAAGGAAAGACAGAAAAACAAAACTATAGCAATAACCCCTAGCTCTTTGCTGGCAGTGTGCCAGCCTGAGGACAGAGTGACTACGTATTGGAAAACTTTACTTCTCGTACCCAGAGCACTGTGGCACTGGCATCACTGCTTGACTCTTACACAGCAGTCTATCTCAAGGAATCTAGGGGTTCCTAATGAATGAGGGGCTCCACTCTTTATTGTCAGTGTTCCCCCAAAGCACAAAGAAAATCCTGATGCTTCTTGCTGTGGTTGGTGTGGGCAAGCAAGCACTATGCTGTGCTGCACAAGGCAAACATGCTCAGTGTCTTCCCTAGTGCCTGAGAGCTGGCTAGCTGTCCATGCCCCGGAATGGGGGAACTGGCCATTTGTGAACCAGGAGACCAGATGAGGCTAAATGTCTCTTTAACGGTCTATGAGCTTTTTTTCCCTCAAGGAAAGATATGAATAAAACAAGTTCCTTGGTCTGATAGTTACATACCAATACTCTTCAAAAAGTAGGGACAACTAAGGAATCTGTACATCCTATAAAATTTGCTGTAACGGGATTTGACCTGTACAAAACCCTAAATGACTATGGTTATTCCTATGCTGTTACTGCTCTAACTGTATCTTAGGGAGACAGTTAACACGTTGTTAGCTAACAGAAGTCCTTTCCCTGTCTAATGGTGCTCTCTCCAAAACAAGTCACTTTACCTGAAAATAGAAACTAGCTTAGTCCCAGGACCACTCTTTTTTAGTATATTGTTACAAGAAGTGGACATAAATTCCATGCTACTTTTCCCACACTCACCCACCCCATCCCGTTCCAAATGAATCTATAATTTAATTTAACATAAGAGCACCATCGCAAAGGCAAGATGGACTTCTGCAGTCCCATGTTCTGTTTCCTCAGTACAGAATGAGCTGGAACCCAGGAGAAGGGAGAGGAAATCTCAAAGCAGAAAGACAGATGGCCATGAATCATGACTACTAAAGGCAGATGCCTCTTATGGTGTATCGGGCAGACCTACTCTGTGTGAGACACCTACTCTGTAAGAGTCCTGAAGACTCTGTCCAGAAGACACAAAGTAAATTAGGACTTGGAATCTGTAATAATTTACATTAGTGGCACATTTTATTTAAGGCAAGGATTAAAATACACTATATAAATATTTAGCACAACTTTACATTTTCCTCCAACTAACTTGAAAGTTGAAATTATCTTTCAAGTTACAAAACTTAAATTTTAACATTAGTCATTTTATTAACTGTATGTGTTGGCGGTTAAAAAACGATCTTTGGAAGCTGGTTCTCTCATTCCACTGTGGGATCCAGAGACTTAACACTGTCAGGTTAGTATGGCAAATGCGTATTTATATTCATTGAGCCTCCTGCTGGACCTACTTAATGTCTACTTATTTGTGTTTTAAAGAGGTTTTATTATTCTCTTTTTAAATTTTTTTTTGAGACAGGGTTTCTCTGTGTAGCTTTGGTGTCTTTTCTGGAACTAGTTCTTGTAGACCAGGCTGGCCTCGAACTCACAAAGATCCTCCTGCCTCTGCCTCTCGAGTGCTGGGATTAAAGGCGCGCACCACCACTGTCTGGCAAGGTTTTATTATTCTGTTTTTGTTTTTAAATTTTTTATGATTTATTTATCTTTATTTTATGTGCACTGGTGTGAAGGTGTCAGANTTCTTGTAGACCAGGCTGGCCTCGAACTCACAAAGATCCTCCTGCCTCTGCCTCTCGAGTGCTGGGATTAAAGGCGCGCACCACCACTGTCTGGCAAGGTTTTATTATTCTGTTTTTGTTTTTAAATTTTTTATGATTTATTTATCTTTATTTTATGTGCACTGGTGTGAAGGTGTCAGATCCTTTGGATCTGAATTTTTAGGCAGTTGTGAGCTGCCATGTGGGTGCTGGGAATTGAACCCGGGTCCTCTGGAAGAGCAGTCAGTGCTCTTAACCACTGAGCCATTATTTCTCCAGCCCCCTATTATTCTGTTTTTAATTATGTGTATTCATGTGTATTTGAATATGTGTGTGCAATGCCTGTTGAGGCCAGGTGTTGGATACCCTGGAACTGGAGTTACATCTGACTGTGACCTGGGTGCTAGGAACTAAGCCTGGGTCCTCTGTAAGTACAATAAGTGCTCTTAACCACTGAGCCATCTCTCTTGTCTCTGCAATGATTATTTTTATTGGTCTTGTTTAAATTTAAAATATAAATTCTGCCAGCTAAAGTGAGAGAATAGAGGACTTCCATTTTCACTTCGCGTCTGTCTACTTAGAAGCTATGTGAAGGTAAGCACCACACTTAGAACCAGGTTTCAAATGCTGCCTTTATCAGATGCAAATTACACTTAAGGCTTTATGGTTTTGGTTGCTTTTATTTTCAGTTTTTGTTTTTTTTTTCTTTTTCCCCAGAGCAAATAGATTAAGAAACACTTACAAAGAACTCTGGAGAGTGAGAAGGTTTCCAGGGAGAAACATCTCTGATTTTGTATCTTAAGTGGGTTCCTTGTTTTTTCCCAAGGCTGGCAAATTCTCTTCCAGTGAGCTAATCCTTAGTTTGGTTTTATATTTTAAATCAGACTGTGAAAGTAGTAAATATTTCTGCTACAGAATATTGACCTTCAGAACATTCTATCCTAGGGAGTTAATAAGAAATGGAAAAGTGTGAAGTAGTTCATGCCTTTAATCTCAGCACTCAAGTGGCTCTGAGTTCAAGGCCAGATTGATCTACAAAGTGAGTTCCAGTTCGGCCAGGGCCTGTGCACCTTAGCTGTTGCTAAACATACAAAAAGGAGCAGGAACAGGTGATGTTGGAGCATTTGATAAAGTTTGCTACTGTTTAACTTTAGCTACATCTTTGGGCTAGAGCTCCGTGGCAGAACCCTCATGTAAAACAGGCCTCAATCTCCAGCATTCACATGCATACATGGTATTCCCTACTAGAGCAAGTTTCTATCTCTAAGCTCACTGAAACCATTACATAAAACAAACTGACTTTAATAGATTTTATTTTGGGCATTTCTTAAAAGATTCCTCAAATAATTAATGAGGGAAATGGATTTAACTAAACTCTAATAACAGATTTTATCTGTGAGTTGAAACAGAGTAGCACATTGGTGTGCCAAGTCTGGGTTTGTAGATAAAAATCAATTAGTGAAGCTGGGCAGTGGTGGCGCACACCTTTAATCCCAGCGTTTGGGAGACAAGAGGCAGGTGGATCTCTGTTTGAGGCCAGCCTGGTCTACATGAGATAATTCCAGGACAGGCTCCAAAGAGAAATCCTGTCTCGAAAAACCAAAAATAAATAAATAAATAAATTGGTGAGATGCATGGAGAAGGTGGTGTGAAGTGACAGGTAATTGTTTACAATGTCCTCTTTTTAAAATTATGTGTAGGTAGTAACATGTGTGCAGGTGCTCACAGCGGCAAAGGGCTAGATCCCTTCGCAGCTGGAGTTACAGGCAGGTGTGAGCAGCCACCACTGCCTTTTATTTTTCTCCTTTTTTTTGGTTTTTGGTTTATTGAGACAGGGTGTCCTGAAACTCTGTAGACCAGGCTGGCCTTAACTTCACTGAGATCCACCTATGTCTACCTCCCGAGTGATGGGATTAAAGATGTACGTCACCACTGCCCAACCACCATTGCCTCTTTTTAAACAAGTCTTTCTATAAAATATAAACTGCAGCCTTTTAAATGCCCTGGAGCCTATGGAGGCTTAAGAATAACCTACCTAAACTAAAAAACTAACAGTCTGTTTAGTCTGGAACCAACACCAGAGCAGAACCTGAGCATCTCTTGGTCTATGGTCTACTAGAATCCCAAGAGAGGGGATGAATGGTCTCTCTGAGTTCCAGAAGCCTTCATAGTAGCTTAGGTTTCATTACTGTGCAGCCTAGGCCTGGCTTGGAAGACTTGAGGTCTCCACCCCAGTTAGTCAACCACATTCAATTCTTGGTGACATACCTTTTTTATTGTTATTGTTTGTTCTTTCAGTTGTTTTTGAGAGAGGATCTTACTATATTTCAGGCTAGCCTAGAACTCAAGTGATCTGCCTGACTTTTACTGTCGGAATGCTGGGATTGAAAGCCTTGCACCATCATGTCTGGCAAGAGACACCTTAACATGGAAGGCAAAACCTGTTGTGACTAGGGATAGTCACCATAATTCTGCTCAGTCCCTGCTACTAATTAATGAATGCTACTGCTCCATCTTAGGTGAGTCAAGAAAATACAAAAACCAAAAAGCACACAGAGTGCTGTGTGGAGGGCCCTCACAAAGCCATGTGACTTAGTTAACATAATTTTACTTTTTACTTGTTATGACTATGTGCATGCACATGTGTATGTATGAATGTAGAAGCACACAATCCATGGTGCTCCTGCGACAGTCAGAAGACAATTTCCAGGAATCATTTTTCTCCTTCCACCTTGGGTTCTGGGGATCAAATTCATTTCACTAAGATTGTTGGGGAATGCTTTTACCCACTGATCCACTAGCTGACCCTCAACATTTGTAGCATGTGTACATCTCATTATTATCATGGGTCATAGCCTTTTTCCTCCTTGGTTTCAACGGAGAAATTAAAAAAAAACTTTAATACTTTACAGAAAAGGTTCTCAATGCAATTGTTTAAAGTGTAGCTTGTATAATTACCTAGTGGAATTTAAACAAGTCATTTCTATGATCTTATTATTACCTAGTCTACCTTCCTGGACATTAGCTATCTTTAATATAGGTAATTTAATGAATGTGGGTAGCAGATTAGGGCTTCTAAGAGGCCTTGGGGACATATGCCAATGTTAACAAATGGAAGCTAGGGACTTTCAGGACATTCTCAGGGTTTAGGTCTTTTCCAGTCAAACTGATAATTGATCTAAGGCTTCTTACATTTTCAAGGGTTTGCAAGCAACTTTTTTCCCCAGGAGTCTCCCCTCTCCAGTCTGGCATACTTCCAGGTTGGGTCAACACTGCTAGACTTCATACAGGAACTGACATGGTGAGGTGAGGGGCTGAAGGTGAAGAAGAGTGACCCCGCTCCCAATAGATATATGTGCACAGTGTGGTGCAGCTAAAGGAAGAACCTGAGTACTTCAATTGCATTCTCAAGTTGAAGCCATGAATTCTGAATATTAATAAATGTCATTTTCTACTGAGGAAACAGAAGATAAGGGTTTGCCTTGAACAAAAAAAGCAAAAAGAAAAGATGATATTTCAACATATAGCATCCTAAATCTTAAATCACTACCTCTTTAAGCACAGCACAAACTGTAGCTGGTGCTACTTAACAAGCATTACAATTTTCTTTTTAAAAAGCATTTCTTGAATCCAAAAATTAAAGAAAGAAATGAAAGCTGTAGAGAGTGCTCCAACTTCAGAGATCTCATACTATACCGTGAATCGTGTCTGTCACCTGGAAACCAGAGTGCTCCAGGCACGATCGCATGGACAAGCCTGCAGCAGAGAACACATGCACACAGCTAAAGTGGTACATTACCCCCCAAACCCTTCACTCCCCCAACATATTCCTTCCCAGAGAGTGGTGGGCTGTGGTCACGTCATCATTCCAGAGATCAGATCTGCACTGGCTTTGTGCTATAATCCCAAACATTTCCAACCAGCAAGGCAAAACACTTTTTGAATAGGCCAAAATTAGACACGTCAGTCTGTGGTTTACTTAGTTACCAAAAGGCACCAAAGCAGGTATTGAAAGACAATAGGTAGTGATTTGGCAACTATATTTGGAGAGCATTAACTAAGAAATGCTAGTCAGGCCAAACGGGTGCCCATAATAGGACTGTGTTTCACTTCTGCCTCAGAAACAGGTATAATTACACTGTTCTCAAAGCACAGGGGATCTTTGTAAAGCAAAGTTACCCACACAACTTGAAGTCATAATGACATTAATGTAATAAGGAAAAGATAGTAGTTCCCAGGCCTCAATGCCAGGGCCTGGCTCTCCACCAGGCGCCTCAGTGCTTAAATCACTGCACAATGTATGACCTCAATTCTTCTGAGAAATATTCAAAAAACAAAAATGATTTCTCAGTAGCCAATAGTTCATACTGATTATCTACAAGCTATTCTTTATTTTACTAGTTTAATTTTTAAACTGTACTTAAGAGAAAATAAGAAGACATTTTGTTTTCTTCTGAATTCAAAAGGGACAGTGTATCAAATTGTAATCTTTGTATCACTGATAAATATCTGCGTTGTGCCTTGATACCTTTAATTATATGATAGTTAGTATTCAACAAGCAGTAATATTAGCCTTCTGTTATTCAAAAAACAAACTCAAACATTTTTGCAGACAGTACTCGAAGGAGCTCTTTGATGTGTCATAGATACTCATGCCCAGGCTTTCCACAGTGGGGAGGCCAGTCACTCCACTCGGAGGATCTGGCCTAATAGTTACTGCTCCGACACAGGGATGACAAGGCACTCCTCTGAGCCAACTGGAACAACTTACACCACATGGACAACACACACTGACATTTGTGTCTTCCACAATTTATGATAAATAAACCGTTTATTAATCAGCTAAACTTGCTTCCTTGCTCAAGGATGCTGCAGAGCTCATGTTCCTTCCCAGTATCAGAATAGAAAAACCCCAAGTTACACTGAGAGCTGGCTTTGGAGGTCTAAACTAGCTTCTAATAATTATATCGCCATCCAAAGTGGAAAAGGCTGAACTATTTATTTTTCAAATTTTATACTAAACTATTTTAGTTCACAGCAATTTTATATTTGAGTTTTGTTTTCATCACCTGTCCAACTAATAAAAACAGCCCTTTATTTAAATAAAAGCTAGGTTATGTAAAAGCCAGTACATCGTGCTGCCATGTTCAGAACAGCCCGGTATGTTCGGGTTTAAAATTTTCTACAAATACTGCACAGTGTGCACCTTGTCTCATCCTGTGCTGACATCTTCAAAAGCAACTATTCTCACCTTACACACAGAACTTTTATATTAGTCCCTAAAACTCACACAGATCCTAAACAGAACCTGCAGGACACTGCTGTGAAGTCTGCTTATGACTCCTCTAACAGGACAAGGGGAATGTGAAGAGAGATGTTTGGGGGAGACACACTGTGGGCCTTAACCCAGTCAGGTGTTACCTTGGCTTTCTGGTGCTAACCCTTAGATCTTCACCAAAGAGCAGCCACTTCACTGCCACTATAGAAATGAAGGACATTAGAATCTCAAAATATCAGGAGAAATGAAAAAACTAAGAAGCAGCTAGTTATTTTAAAACAAAGCATTTTTCAAACAGCTACTGATCAAAGAATGAGCTTAAAAAATATTTCTACTTGGTGTCTGATTCATAGAGAGAAGTTAGTGCTCAAAATGCTTAAAACAAGAATGGGGGAAGGGAGAAAGAACATACTAAATTAAATCAGTCTTACAATTAAGCAAAACATCAAAAAGTTTCTGAAAAATACTAAGTCTATCATATGCAGTAGCCTTCAACTAACATTCTTCGAGGAAAGAGTAGGGTGTGGCCCCTTAAAGGCTATCATGGCATTTAAAAAGCCAGTGGCGGGGAGACACTTTATTTGTGTCTGGACAAACACACAAAAGATGTTGACTTCCATGAGGTAGAGATAAAAAGGGAGAAAAACAGAAAATTTGAATCCTACTGTTATTAAAAGTGTCCTTTAGTGAAGAGGTTTTACTAAAGCAATGGGAGTTAGTATTCACTAAAGTAATGAATGACATTCCTATCCCAGCCACATCTGTGACTGTGGATCCTATCAGCTCACTATGAATTTTGGCAATGTTGTTATTGTGATAGCAATAAGGTCTCACTGTATTTCCTTCAAAGGAACTCATTCCAAAAAGTCTTAATTTGACAGCTCCAGAAGAGAAAACAAAAAAAAACAAAAAACAAAAAACAGAAAACAAAAAACTAAAAGAGAAAACAAAAAACAAAAATGTTTTAATTGTTGAAATGTCTGCAAAAAATTAAAATCCGTGGTGCAGCCCTGGCATGGTGCTGTGAACCCTCAGCTTTCCTGGGCTTGGCTCTCGTCTATGCATTCCTCAGTTTCCTTTCTACCCTATCCTACCATAGCCATTTCAGCATCCCTGAATTTGATTCCTCTCATTATATTCTCATAGTATCCCCAATGGCCAACAGCTATTAATACCCAAAATTCCAGACTGGCAGCAATTATCTCTGCTAAATCCTGTAGAATTTGAAACCCATCCCCCAAAAAGATGCAGTCTAAAGCTGTAGGTTCATGGCTTTACTATTTAAACTTCAATGGAAAAAAACTACACTTAAGCTAATTATATGAAAATAAAGATTCCCATCTATGAAACAAAAATAAATAATTTTTTCATCAAAAAATTTGTTTCAGTGTCTATTACATCAAACGTGACATTATTTGGCAGGTGTTTTTGTTTGGTTGGTTTGGTTTTTTGAGACAGGGTTTCTCTGTGTAACAGTCCTAGCTATTCTGAAACAGGCTGGGCTCGAACTCAGAGGTCTGCCTGCTTCTACACCCCCCCCCAGAGATCAGTGGGTGCTTTTTATCTGCTAAGAAACCACTGGACTTTTCTACTCAGACGCTGGCAAGCATAGTCTACATCTCTTTTAGGGGAATATGGCTTCAGGAATGGAAGATGATTTAACATTTTCCTGATTTGAAAATAGTAACTGGATACATGTACCTCTTCCCAAATTTGAATGATCTGTATGTAAAACATTCTACTCTGTTAGATGGTAAGAGCTAATTTCCCTTAAATAGCTTAAACTATTCTGCTATTTAAGTTTTCTTTCTCTTAGATTTAATACAGTTGTGTGGGTTGATGTTGTTCATGTGCCAAAGCACACGTGGCAGTCAGAGGACAATGCTCGCTCTTGGGTCTCTACTTCTACCATGTAGGTCCCAGCGAAAGAGCTCAGGTCATCAGGTTTGGCAGCAGGCACATTTATCTTGCTAGCCCACAGTTTACTATTTATTTTTGAGTTTCCTAACATGTTTTTCTCAAAAATAAACTGAGGTATAGAATTCTGATTGAAAAAAACTATTTCTAGACACTTGCATTAATTACCTTAAGACTTCCAGACTGCTACAGTTCCAAGAGGACAGACGACTAAGAACAGTGAAGACTTAATAAGGGAAATGTGGCAGCTGGCTTCTTCAAAGTCACTCATTCGGTACCCAACATATTCTAGAATTCAGCTATCCAGTAGACGAATCTCCAACTACATAGGACAGTATCAATTTGAAGTGCCTGACATTCACATGTCCTTGGGTGGTGACAATCACACTAGAGAAACTGTTAAGCACAACTGCTGAGCATTACATAGTTCTTGTCACTGCAGCAGGGGCTGGGCATGGCAGCTCTAGCCTGTAATCCCAGCATTTAGGAGGCCAAGATAACAGCATTGCTGTGAGTTTGAGACCTGCCTGCTTGGGCTACAATGTGGAAATTCTGTCTCAAAAAAGAAAATGAAAGTTCTAGTGTAACACATGGGAGAACATACTGTGAGCATTTAAAATGCTTCTACTGGGGCTGGAGAGATGGATCAGTGGTCAAGGAAACTAGCTGCTCTTCCAGAGGACATGGATTTAACTCCTAGCACCCACATGGCAGTTCACAACATGCCTGTAACTCCAGTTTCAAGGGATCCATCACCCTCTTAGGTCTCCCTCCCTGGACAGTAGGCACATATATAGCACACACACATGCAGGCAATATGCCCATACACATAAAATAGCTTTTGTTTGCTTTGGAAAAGCTTTATTTAAAAAAGAAAGAAAGAAAGAAAGAAAGAAAGAAAGAAAGAAAGAAAGAA
>LOJH01038039.1:0-15135 GCA_001685095.1 Ellobius talpinus | reverse complement strand
CATATGTAAGTAGATATATTGTGCATAGATTGAGTGTCTCTTATTTCACTGAAGGATGTTGTCACTTAATGTTGCAGATTGTGAAAAATTTTTGTATTGATAACAGTTCTTTTTGGATAGAAATAATCGCACCTTAATTTTTCAAATTTCAATCTTTGCATGAAGTGTTTAAATTAAACCATGGCATGAGTGTACCAATGAATTGTTACAAATATGGTATCGGGAGGGAGGGATCAGGTAGCTGATCTTAGATTTTGGTGAACAGAACCTCAGAGTTTCTGTCTATATTAGTAACATTTGAAAGGCAGAGATTTAAATTTCAAGGTGCAGCAGAGGCAAAGAGGGGTATAGGGCCCCCTAAGGCTAACAGTGACAATTGAACTTCTCCACTTGTACCATCTCAGAGTTCTCCCACCCCCACTAATGGTCTCTAGTTATTTCAGCCTCCAATTTTTGGCTGGATGAAATTTGTAAGTCATCAGTGATGACCGAAGTGTAAAACAATCTGAAATCTCCAAAAGTCATCAGGCTGCTGGAGACACTGGAGACACTCCTGTGCCAGGCTCCTTTTTTTTTCTTCCACTCCAGGGACCACAATGCACTTACTTGTTTTAACATTGTCTTTTACTCTGTTCTGGTACCAAAAAAGTCTTGTCTTTATTTGAAACTTTCTCTAAATAAGTTTATTGAAGATATATTTTTCACCAATTACAATCTTCTTTTAAAAGGCAATACAAGAAAATATGAAAAGCTTGATTTATTTTACCCTTTTGTGATTGAATACATCAATGCTATATAACATTTAAAATAATTGAAACCTTAAAAGTCGTTTTTAACTATTCCTATGAAAACAACTGGTACCTTGTGGGAGGAGTTTAACTACAAAGAGATTACAAACACCATTTGTGGGTCTAAAGAGTGTTGCTTGGTGCTTTGAAAGAACCATAATTAACAAGGTTGTAAAACCCAACAGTCACCCTGTGTCCTTCCTGTGTAGCGTTTTGAAACCTTTGGTTTCTATCTGGAGGTGGAGACCGTGTTATTCTCTTGTGATTTCTCTCATGGGATGCCTCACACTGACTTTAGTAAGCAGGGAAACATTCCTCCTTGTCTAGCTACAGGTTGTTTATTTTAGTCTTTCCTTATTAAAAAAAAGGAAGGAAGAAGGAAGGAAGGAAAAATAAAGAAAAGAAGAAAGAAAGAAAGAAAGAAACCAAATCAAAGGACTAGCAATTTTCTTTGATGAATGTAGACCATAGGGAGATAAATAGCCTCTGGTGGAGCGGAAGGTCAAGTTCCAAGTTTTTCTTTCCTTTGCATTCAAAATAAGCGAATGGAAAGGCTGGCCAAACAGAGGAGTAGCAGGCACGATGGTTAAGCCCTCCCCCCAGGACTTTTTATGTACATAAGCAGAAGTCACTGGAGCAGCTGCGCCGCATTAGTTCCAATAGTTTAACAGGCTGCTTTGCAGGGCTGACAAAAGCCGAGCTAGCACGGTGGCTTCCCTCCATGTTCCTGAGCCTCCAGAGCTCGTCAGTGATCTTTGGCTGGGGCTGGGGGAGGAGGGTGACGTTGAGCAGGCTTCGGCGGGGGAGTGCGCTCGCCTGGTCTACACCCAGCAGCCTGCGCGGAGAGACTGAGGCAGGGGCGGAATGAACTAACAGCAGCTGGATGCGACCTGTTTCCCCGGACATTTTCTCCAGACTCTGGCCAAGGGACTCACTGGAAACAGTCCAGGCAACCACGTTGTCCTGGATTGCGGCCAACTGTACAAAGTTGACCAGGAAAATGGCTCAGCCGACTACAAGCCCGGACACCCTTACAGTCCCTGAAGTGGATAATCCGCATGTTCCAAACCCATGGCTCAACGAGGATCTTGTGAAATCCCTGCGGGAAAACCTGTTGCAGCATGAAAAGTCCAAGACAGCGAGGAAATCCGCTTCTCCCAAGCTATCCCCGGTGATTTCTCCAAGGAATTCCCCCAGGCTCCTGCGCAGGATGCTTCTGAGTAGCAACATCCCCAAGCAGCGGCGCTTCACAGTAGCACATACGTGGTAAGGTCTGCTAGGATCACTGAGATGTTAGCCATGCCGGTTCAGTGCTTTTTGCTCCTACTGCGGCTGTGGGGGTGGGGTGGAGGATCATCTTTCCGCTCCTGTGATTTATGGGAAGTAATCTACCTTCATAGTATGTCCCGTCAATGCCCAAATCAGGGCAGGAATCCTAGAGATAGGTAACAGAAGTGGCTGAGGTGGGTGGTTCTCAGAGCTCAGTCGCTATTGCAAGTTCCTACAAGAAAACTGGATTCCAGATGTCAAAAAAGAATGTAGGTTTACTCCCATGCCTAAGTGGTGGCTCTCTTTGATTTCTTAAGCTAATATCCTTGCCAGGTTCTCCTAACTGCCTTACCAGAGAGGACCAGGATGGAGGGAGCGTCATCAGGCTTTGCTGTCTTCTGCGTGATACCCATTTGAGCAGGGATGTTCACAGTAGTGTGTAAAGATTTGTCCCCTAATCCTACGGCATTGCGTTCCTAAGCTTCATCACGCCTCTGCAGAAAGGAAGGGGATTAGGAAGTCCGCAGGAAGTGACAGGCACTGGTACTCTTGTCGTGTTATTTGAATTAGGATGCTTTGAATGTTTTGTGCTTTTATTTTCTTTAAGAATATTTGATCATCGTTATAAGGGATGAGATTGTCTTAGGAATTTGCTTCTATGTATTTTTTTCTTCTGGAGGACTTTTGACATTTTCTATAGAGTTTCCCCAAACAAGCCAATGTGTTTGAGATGGAAAAACAAAACAAAACAAAACAGAAGCAAGACTCAAGGAAGGGAGCCATAAGAGGTAGAGAGAACCCAGATCTGAGTGGCATTACTGTACTCAGTAATATATTAATATGACAGATGATTAATGACAGAGCAAATAAAAGGCATGTCACACTCAAAAACGCATCCAATCCCAGAATGTTAATTTTAAATAGCTAAATGTCTGACTAAAGAAGGGTTTCTATTGTCTTCAGGCTTTTTAACTAGATGACAATAACTCTGAGTTCCATTGGCCATACAAGGGCCACAGCAAATGCTGGATTAAGGGTTAAAAATCTTGTATCTGGAAAATGATGAGCCCCTCTGAGGAAGAGAGATATCATTGTAAATTTTGTCAGCAATAAGCAGTGGATGAGAGAAAGGCAGGGCATGCCATGGATGATGCTTGAAAGGAAGGGACTTGGCTCAAGACCAGGCACTGAGGGCCAGGCAGGAAACTGGCTTCAGTTCACAAACTAGTAGGACCAGCCTTTGGGTATCCTCTGTCTGCTTTCTGATTGTATTTCCGAAGACTATGTATTGCTGACAGGGTAAGCCTCACTCACGGCTTGATTTCAGCCTACGTGAAGCTGCCTGGAGTTCAGCTGAAGGTTATCTGAGTTATTTGGACATGCTGAGGAGAAGGAAGGCAGGAAATCTCATGAAAACAGGCTTTCTTCTGAATTCTGTGGCACTTCCTTTCCTGGTGCTGTTTGGAGAAACTCCAAGCCTAGGGTTTCTACTAATATTCCTTTCTGGCCTCTAAGTTCTCGGTCAGATCAGGTGGCATAGAGAAAGCGATGGAAGTGGAAAAAATACACATGCTATCGGCCCTTAATTAACTCAGGAGGAAAGGGTTTCCCTCTGGGACTGAAACCAACCCAGAAGGAGTTATATGTAGCATCCCAATGCTTTTAGTTCATTTCAGTCAGCCCGAGGCTTTCATATACACCACAGGTATCCTCTGACAACCATCTCATGTGTGCCTCGGGCTTTTTGGACCAAGCACGAGACAGAATTTTTTCAATTATGTATTTATAAATGTATACTAGGTGTTTAAGTATACTCTGTAGCATTTTTAAAGTATCATTCAAAGTGCACGTGTGCACACACACCCAGTTGGCATCTAACTATATCCACATCTCCTACTTCCTAAATCATCAGCTGCTTAAATATATCCTTCGTATGGTCCTGCCTCAGAATGTTGGTTCCTGCTGGTGATGTCCCCTCCACTTACCATGCCTATAAATAGTATGCACTGAGCTTGAATGTTTCTATCTGATGTGTAATGGTTATAAAGTTGGACAAGAGTTATTTCTTGGTTCAAAGCCATTTGCACTCTAGTTGAAAAAAATAATGTTCGAAGATATCTGTTTCGTATAGAGCTTGTTTCTCTATAAAACACCCTTCCAATCTCAGTGGTTTGATGGAGTGAATGGCATTTGTTTGCCTCTGTCTTTTTTTGTGGAAGACAGCTTGCTTTGCAGTGCTTAAGGGACATGGGATCCTATCATCTTGTGGTTCTCTTGTTCAAAACACAGAAGCCCCAGGGATGTCAGTCAACACTGAATAAAGATAAATAGCATGAAAGATGGTAGTAGTGAGTGCTTACGCGGCAAGCCTAGAAGCTTGTAGATCACCGAGGCTTGTTTGTCTCCTCTAGACCTTAGCTCTGCACCCACATCTAATTTCCAAAGAAGCATGATTCAGCTCTGCTCCAAGGAAAAAGTCAGACAGATCCGGTGAACAGTTATGGTTATATAGTACGTTAATGATGAACTGGTTCACTCTCTATATTATAGTTGAACTTCTTTGGAAACCTCTCAAGTAAGGATCACACCAAAGCAATTCTTTTGTTTGTTAAATATGCTGAGTGAAAAGACCCTGACTACAAGTAAACCTCCTTTCTATCACCCATCAGTCTAGGATGCCCTCAGCCTGAATCTTTGCTTTTTTCTTCATTTTTCCCCTTTTTGCCATATATTATATCATATCTTAATGCAAGGGCTTTGGATTTACCCACCAAAGAGCCAGAGTTCTGTTGTACTCATTTTGGTAATCCATGTCATGACTGACCAATGGGGAATAGTCCATAAATATCTAATAACTAGTCAATATTTTTGCCCTCTTGTGCTTTTAAAAAGTTCTCTTTCGTTCAATAAGCACCCCATTTTCACCTCCTTGTGTCCTATGTTTACCAAGCAGATCTTCATTCTGAACCTTCATTTGCATTTCCTGGTCCACAGTTGACCCAATGCCCTGGTACTGTGAGACCTGAGCAGAGAACAGCTAAGCCGTCAGAAACCAGACTGCTGAAACTGAGGGGTTTGACTTTGCCAGCTGTGTGGTTTTAGATAATTGCGTAACATCCACTTCCATTTCCTTGTTCCCCAATTTCCCAGGACTAGTACCTAGGCTTCTGGTTTTCTCCAACACAATTACATATAAATTAGAGTGTGTTTCATGGGGTAGATGCTTAGTGAGTATCATTAATAATATTTTTATTTTCATATGCTGAATCCTACTAATAACTTTGGTTGGTGTGAACTTTTAGGATGATGTTTACATTTCTAGATAGTTAACTTGTCACTTGTTTGTGAATAGATTGGATTAAATTTGTTTTAAGATCCCATGAGCTCAGAGAATGAGTGTTTTGTTTTTGTTTTTATTATTATGGGATAGAAGACAGACAGAAGAGAGACTGCTGTGGGTGGGTGCCTCTCTCGGATCCAATCTTTGCTCTCTGAGATCTTCTTCCCAAGCAGAAGTAATTTTGTCCTCTTTAGGTTTCTGTAGCACACTTGACTTCTGCTACTCTCTCAGCAATTGCTGGTAATAATCACATCACTAGACAACAGTGGTGGTTGCCCGAACTGCCTCCTGTGTGAAGGCTGGAACTCTCATACATCTGTGCCATGACAGTACTGAGGATTCTGATTTCATGTTAGTAGCCTATGATGTCTTCAGGAATTTCAAATCTAATGAATCCCTGCTAAAGAAAACTCAGTGTCCAGTCTTAGTTTTTTTAAGAGAAACCAGTCAGGAAATTGTTTGCATATTTTAGGGTTGTTTTGTTTTGTTTTCCTCACTCAGTTTTAGCACATTTCCCTTGTGTCAGGCCTGAGTAGAGTCATGAAGGGAAAGAATTGCTGATTTCTGTACTGGGGATGCTAAAAGTCAGCTTTTAGTCAGGATTACATCACAAAACCTTTGTGTTTTCATTTCATATTCTATGTTTTGCTTTGTTTTTGAGACAGGGTCACACTGTATAGCCACATCTGGCCCAGAATACATTACATAGCTCAATTTGGCCTACAACTCAAAATCTTTCTGACTCTATCCCCTGAGTCTTTGGGTAGAATCACTTCTATCCACTTCTCTTTTTGATAAGACAAAGCTTAATAGTAATTATGCCCGCTTAAGTTATAACATTTTCCTATGAATGTAGTATAAATCTGAATATCCACCCTCAGATTTTTTAAATGTCATCATTTTATCACTTTTTATATAAGGTCCCCCTACCTCATGGTGCTAGGGTCCAAACCCAGAGTCTCCCTGTATATTTAGATCTGAAAGCTGTTTCTAAAAAATGTATGGCTGTTGCAAACCAAATAAAGTTTTTCTCAGACGAATAATCTGGTAGAGATTTCCCTTCCTGATTGAGGACTGAGAAACTTACGTTCAGTGTGTGCTGTGTTCCACACACACTGAGTGTAAGGAAATGTCACAGCGTGCTCAACAGTGTGACATTACAGCAAGCACGCTATCTTTTTAAGTTCCATGTATGCGCATGTGCTTTCAGTTATAACATGCTCCAAGGTAGAAGTAGGTGGATCATCTTTAAACAATAAAACATTCTCTTAGGATTAAGATTTGAACTGTCAGAGTGCCTCTTTCAAAGGCCTTTGTGGAATACTAAAGCTTTTTAAGGAGTTAGATAATGCAGGCGTATTTATTGATTTATACATTTTTCTCTATTAGGTATGTAATTACTCACGATTAAAAGTGACAGCTTACTCCTTAGTCAATCCCTTCTTCAATAACTGCATATTTTGAAGTTATTTATTTATTTATTTTTATTTTATGTGCATTGGTGATTTGCCTGCATGCATGTCTGTGTAAGGGCGTCAGATCCCCAGAATTGGAGTTACAGACAGTTTTGAACTGCCATGTGGGTGCTGGGAATTGAACCTGGGTCCTCTGGAAGAGCAGCTAGTGCTCTTAACTGCTGATCCAGCTCTCCAGCCCCTGAACTTGTTTCTAGAGCGAGACATATGCTATGAATTTTATTCAAGTTATAGGAGAGGGAATAAATGGACACCTATAAGGAAAATGTCCATCCTTTTAGGATGTGGAGGCTAAATACACATAAGCAGGCTTTTGAAAGCTGTTACTTAATGACTGTATTTGAGGACCCTGGATTTGTTCTCATGTTACCTCTTGTATTTAGCTTTTGGGCTCTTGCAATCTCCTCTTTCCCTCTCCTCCTCCTCCTCTCCCCTTTCCTCCCTTCTCCTTCCCTCCTCTCCCTCCTCTCCCTCCTCCTTCCCTCCCATTCCTACCCTGCCTCTCCTCTCCCTTCCCCTCCCTTCCCTTCCTCTCTCCCTTCCTTTCCCTTCTCTACCCTACCTCACCTCTCCCCTCTCCTCTCCTCCCCTTTCTCCCTCTCCCCTCCCCTTCCTCTCCTCCCTTTTCTCTGGTGGAGAGTCCAAGAGACAAGCACTACTGTTGCTCTCCTTGCAGATTGGAACTCAGGTGGAGACTTCAGGTGAAGACATATTCTAGGAAAAATCATTGAAGAAGCATATTAAACACCACAGCCATGTTTGAAGAAGCAGAGAGCCCAGACATCAGCTGTGGCTGTGGTGTTCTCTTAGTGATCAGGTTGAAAGTGTCTTTAGCTTTTGAAGCGAACATGATAGCTGTTATTAGCTTTCATTCAAACCAGAGGACTTCAGAAGCCCTCTTCTCTCTTATAGAACATGTCAATCGAGCCATCATATTTACTACATTACAAAAATCTAAATGTGGCAATTATTGACTGAAGAAGAAAATAAGGACCAATGGACCCAACTTTTATTATTCCTTTGTACTTCCTGTGACCATTGATGTTTATCTTAGTGGTGATAAGAACCCAACTTTTGCCAAATGAAGTCGTTGGTCCTAATGGTGACTATGCTTTCAGACGAAAGTATGAACTTGAAAACACAGAAGAAGGGTTGAATGAATGAAATATTTTTTAAAGGTGAACCTCAAAGATCATTTAAATAATATAAATTGTAGGCTTAATTTTTAAACTTATCTTCTGCAATGAAAAAGCTCCCAGGACTTTAGGTAACTAGATGAGTGTCAACACTTTGCCGCATTTTCCCCCCAGGCAAGAAGTTACCCATTTTTTTCCCTTACATTAGCTGCTTCAGGAAGAAGCCGATCATGGGGAGGGGGGGAACTATGGTTTTTTACAAATGCTTTTACTTTGGAAAGGAAAGCTGTGTTTTGAAAGCTGTGGCTGACTTAGTAGAGTGGAGCCAAGGCTTGCTGGCCACTGGATATTTGACTTTAGTCATTCAGCCTTTTGAGTTATAGGTTCTCTAATTCAAAAGTCATATGGCTTCAAAGATATTTGATGTTTACAAGTTTAAAAACCTCACTAAATCTACATATTGATCACAGACGGCACTTTTAAATAATTAAAAGCAATTCCCAAGGTCAGTGGGTGGGCTATGTGTAAGCCTGGCATCCTGAGCTCCATCGCAGAACTCCAAACACGGTGGAGAAAGCCATCTCCCGAGTGTTGTTCTCTGACTTCCACACTCGCATGGTGGCATGTGCACCTACATATGTAGTACACACCGAGGCACAGATAAATGTCACAAAGCCACACTCATTCTGCTCACCAGCCATAAGATCAGGGGGAACAGTGTGAGTCCAGGTCTTCCTGCCTCTCTCTCCATCATCTCTTACTTGGACTGTCAAATTGCGTTCACATTTATTTCCTTCCCCTACATGTATACTGAGACTATTACAAAAGTAAGGATTTTATAAAATGGTAGTGAGTTAATATAAAGGTATAAGACTTTGCTTGTCGTATACATGTTTTGTAGGAAAGTTGCTGTCCTTTATTTCTGATGAAAATGTGTGTAGCTAGAGGAGAAGGGCTTCAGGAGAGAGGGAGGACAATCTGATTCACGGTGGTTTTAAAATAACACTGGCTTAAACACAAAACCAATCAGAATAATTTCATTTTGAATGATTCAGAGAAAAGGGCACAAAAAGCTTAAAGTCAAAGGAAAAAGATCAAGTTAGAGTTCTATTAAGGTTTGGTTCGCTGGTTCCCGAAAAGCCAGCTGGGAAGGATGGTCCACAGACTCAAGTTACTAAGCAACAAAGCAGCAAACTGCTTGGTAACCAGATCTGGCCTGACTCACAGTCTGACTGCCTGTGACTGGGTGGCCAGACATGAAGACCAAGGCCCATGCTACCTCAAAACAATTCCCTTCATTCATCGTCTAGCCCTCCGGCCAAATCCTACTGTTACAGAACATCCCTGGACATAAAATGTTTGATTTTTAAAGTGTAAATACCTCTCAGTCTTACTCTTTTTCTTTAAAGCAGTTCTTATAAGATTATTGTTAATTGCTTTAATGTAAGTAAAATGTAAGCTTTCCTGAAAAGAAAGAGAGTAAACAGATTTGGGCTGATGGAAGACCCTTGGGTTTTCATGAACAAGTGTAGACCAGGCTGTAGTCACCTTCTTTTACCTGCTGAGGGTTCCCTTGAGTTCTCATGGTTTAGTGTCACTTATCTTTCTATTTTCCCCATAGCTCTTGCTACACCTGTGAGTCCTGACTGGGTAGTGGATGGTTCCTAAAAAGGTTAAAACTCAGCATCCATCAATTTTTTTACATCCATTGTGAAAAATAAGTACCAGCTATATATGTGAACATTTGTGGTTTGAGCAGGTGAAGATCAGACAGGCCATTGCTGCAACTCGTATACTGCATATCCAGAGGCTTGGTGACATTGTGTTGGATTTCCATGGTGGCAAGAAGTTTTAGACTAAATGATTAACCATTCACATGGACTTTGTCACTAAAAGAGTGTGTGTATATGCCGTTTATACATACCCGTATCAATATAGTTTGACTTTAGTATGTATGAACAAATCTACAAATGATAGCGTCATAATAACTGACCAAATGTATGCATTTTAATATTGACTTCTATTTTAGAGAAGGATTTTGCCTGTTATATTCCTGAAAAAATAGCCCTACATAAATATATTTATGAATCTTGGGAAATTACTTAATAACCAGCTGGTTAAGCTCTGATGACTAATCCTTATCTCTTAGAATTCATACCAGCTAAATTATACACCAAGGCCTAAGCTTATAAAAGAAATGCCAAGATTTTGAGGAGGAATTTGAAAAAGCAGCCTCCATAGTTCCTTTTTTAGGATGACAGTTTGGAGACATTTGAACTGGCAGCTACTGAGCCCACTTCTACAGCATGTTTCACGATAACTAAAATTCAATAATAGAATATATTTTTAAGGAGGTTTGCCATAGAAATATGATTTTAATACAAATATTTTGCCCTTGTTCAATATATATATTCATTTTAAGCCAACAAATTTCCTTTGTATTACCTTCATGAGATAGCCCTGGGATCAAATTAGCCATTATTAGAACAAAGTAGCTTCCTCTTTATATAATTATCAGCAGGGCACATTTCTTTTCGTTTTCATGCATACTTTATTTTATATGTTTATAATGCTGAGTATATGGAGGCGACCTAAAGCCAGCTGTTCTCTAATAGCTGCATGATTTGTCATTGCAAATTTTACCCTCTCTTGTTTATAGTATTTGCTTTGCTTTGCCTTATTCCACTCAGTGTGTTTTTTACGGCCTTCTGTTGAGTGAGTGCCAAGTAGAACAGCCTATGATTTATGGGTCGCAATAACTAAAACATATATGAATTAGAGGCTGATGACGCACAAGGCGGGCTTCTGTGGCCCTTTTCTGACTAGACCCCAGTTTACTTTAATTAACCCTCTTACTAATAACAATGACAGCACCACTGATGATGTGACCAGTCCCATCTCATTGTCGTGGTTTAAGATCCGTCTATATTTGCATTTAATAATATAGCAGATTTACATCCTTGCCTAAAAGTCCTTATGTTTGAAAAACCAAGTTTTTACATTATTGATGTAAACTAGAAACAGACCATTTATCATGCATTGATATAATTGAAAAATACATTATAATAAAAAATAGATTCATGTTTACACAGACACTAAGAAAGACTTGGAGTCCGAGGTCTGTTCTCTATTTAAAGTGGCATTTAGTAAGTAATATAGACATGTGAAAGACCGGTTGGATCTTTCTCCTTAAGGCAATGGGAATAACTGAAAAGGATTTGGAAAGGAAATAACCTTCCTATTATTTAATTCACCATTTTCAAATCCAATAATCTACAGCAGTTATGCCTATACCTATCTTGTTGTGACTCACCCATCTAAGGTACAAATCTAGTGGTCCCTGGACCATTGATATGTTCAGTATAAGAACAGGGATTTGGCAGGGTCTCTTTGGGACTTAATCACTTTGTTGGATGTAAACTTCCTGAGCTTGGACTGGGTGATTCTGAGCCCTTGAATAAGCATAGCATTGGAACTCTACTGCTAAATTCTGGAATGATTGATGTCCAACCTGGGCTTTGAACAGATGGTAAGAAGCATAGACCAGCTCCATGAGGATTATGATACTAACAGTGACTTCCCCATTCTATAGACAAGGGGCACACATGGATGTCCCTTAAGGGTTAGGACCTGCAAGCAAATCAGTAAGAGATGAAGTGGGGAATAAACATTGTTTCCTTCTCTACATCTTGTGGAGGCCTCATTTCTAGAACATAGTAGGCACAAGTTTGCTACAGTTACATAATTATCACAACCCAGGTAAAATGAAAGCTCGTGGAACCCTGTTATAAAGAATACTAAAATTTTTCTGCTGGTGGCAAAAGAATGTTCATCTGACATGGGTCCCTTGCCACTCTGTTGGTCATGCCTCTGAAGTATCTTTACACATACAATAAGGTTGAAGTGTGGTCTCAAAAGCCAAGTTTCAAGAAAGAAGTAGCTAAAGTCATATTTTCAAAAAGTTAATGTTAGAGGTACATCTTGATTCATCAGTCACTTCCCCTTCTCAGTGGGGGACAATGTTGGGCACTGGAGTTAAGACAATCAAAGATGCAAGTAAAGTCAATAGGGTACCAACCAGCTCTCCGAGGTCAAGAAGTGATATAACCCAGCATTCACCTTAAGGGATTTCTTTGGAAGACAGCAGTTACATACATAAGTAAATTACAAGCAGGATTGCTTTTGCATGTCAAATCACTTTTTGCTATGCCGGTACCAGCCGTGGCAATGTCTTGCTAGCATCTGATATCTGTACCCATGCATCCTTCCTAAAGCCATCTCATTTAATAGGTTAAGTATTTCTGTCAGAGTTCTCTTCAACCTCTGTTGGCTTCATCCCCAGCACCAAAAATTGTAATGTCTCCAATGCTGTCATCAGCTCTTTGACCATTTAGTTATGCTTTCTATACCATGAACATCTGACCTCTGACCCAGCAAATTTAACAAAATCTGATTCATAAGTTTCATGTGCCTCACTCTAGTTCCAGATGACTCCTCTGGGCATTTCCCTTGCCTTAAGTTTGTGTGTACAAAAACAAGCTTGATGCTTTGCTTCCCTTTTTAAATGTTTTTTTTTCCTATTTCTGTTCATAGAGCCACTCTTTCCCCCAAGGAACTAGTTAAACTCACCATTGACTTCCACTTAGGTGTCTCTCTGCTAAGGCCCGTAGGTCATCACATACAATAGCACTTCCTGTCGCTTCCCATTTCCGCTATTCGCTATGTGGCCTGAAGTTTGGATGACTCATCCTACACTGTCAGTCACCCTAGTGCCCTTAGCTACTTAGCTGTAGGATGTCCTGCTTATCTTTATATCTTTACTGTCTTTATAGTGAAGGTCTGCATTGCATTGGCTGCCCACTATAGCAAGGCTGAGCAAGCATTTGTCTGTGAAGAACCGGATGAGAATTTAAACCGACTATTCTCAACTTTCCCAAGGCTGCAACCCTTTAATATAGTTCTTGATGTTGTGATGACTCCAACCGTAGCATTATTTTCGTTGTTACCTCATAACTGTAATTTCGCTGCTGCTAGGAATCATAATGTAAATATTTGACCTTTGACTCTTGTGAGAACCACTGATTTAGACTATAGGACCTATATTATTTCTCTTGTAATTCCTTTTCTCAGCAGTTGTAGTACCAAGGTAGTCATATAGCTACAGGTAGGCATACATACCTTCCAGTAAAACCTATCTTTTAAAAATAATCTGAATTTGGGACACTGGTCATAGCTTGTCAATCTGACCTATAAAATAAAGTTTATATGTCTCAGCCTAGCAGTCAAGTGTCACCTATAATTCCAGACTTCTCTCTGTGGGTGACTATTGGTCTTTCCTATGGATTTTTCACTATTTTTCATTCTGGAGACAAATCTCAAGCCTGGTTAACAGAGACACTATTGATAATCAAGCCAAGACAATGCTTGGTTTTAGGGCATCTCCTGTGTATTGTAAGAAGTTCGGCTCACAGTGCTATGAAAATCCAAAATGTCTCCAAACATTGCCAAAAGTCCACTGGGCCGCAAATTCCCTCCAGTTAGGACTGACTGGCCTGGAGAGAATCTTTGTAAAAAAAAAAAAAAGGAATCAGTTCACCCCACTGACAAGTATATCAGTAGCACCTAACAAGGCCTTGTTTTCCAGAAAGTGGTCTGGAACACTGTAATCTAGACTGACGCCCATGACCCACTGTGGAATTCTGGGAGCATCATTTACACTCCATGGGCTACATTTAATTTCAAATATAAATGGAATTTTTTTCTGATTCTCACATGCTTTGTAGAATTATTTCAAAGTTTAACTTGGATATTTATTTAAAAAGGGGGGTTAAAAGGAATAAAGAGCGATTAAAGACAACATAGAACACTGGTGATGCCATTGCCAAGCACACGGCTTGAACCTGTTGAAATTTAGCAGCGAAAATCCACTCCCGTGTCATTTTGGCTCTGTGCACATTTCTGTTGGAAATGCTATTGGGACATAATCTTTGCTGTCCATAATTCTGGTCTGGTAGGGGATGGATTATGACTGCTCAAAATGGCATATAATGGTGGAGTCACAAGACTAAATTCAAGGAGTGGTGGGGGTGACAGGACATGCTTGTAAGAATTACCTGCGACTTCATGAATCGGATGGGGTAGGTGTAAGGAAAGCCGAGGAGTTGTGCTGAGACTTACCTGCTCCAACCTCATTTCGTAGTTACAGCAATCTAATAAGATTCAAGTTTGGTCCTATTTTACAAAGGAAAGAATGGGGCCAGAATGACATTTGATAGAGGCCAGGTGTGAAGCCTAGAGGATTTCAGCAATACCTTGAAGGAGGCGGAGAGGAGTGGCTTGTGAGGTCCCCTCCCTGGGGGTGCAGAATGGATGAGTAGGCACGAGGGTCCCATTGCGTTTAGGTGAGGAGCTGTGCATATCCCTTAGCTGTGCATATCCCTGAGCTGTGCATATCCCTGAGCTCTGCATATCCCTGAGCTCTGCATATCCCTGAGCTGTGCATATCCCTGAGCTGTGCATATCCCTGAGCTCTGACAGGCTGGAACTAGATTTTGAAGAAGAGCTGACATCTTCCCTTTCTCTTTCACACTCTCTCCCTCCTAGCTCCTCCCTCCTCCCCTTACCATGAGGGATTTATGGGCTTAAATAAAACATGATCGATTTTATCTTCTTAAAGCTTCACTCTACATAAAAGAGAGTAACGTTTTGAGTTATTACCCCACGCTAAGCCACAAGTACATGTGCTAAATGCTTTCAGTAGTTTGAATGTGACACTTAGTCTAATTAAACAAATCTAAGCCATCTTTCACCTAGCTAGTGCCCTGCTACTGCTTCCAAAACAATCGCTCTGAAATAGTAAAATGCTCAATTGCATTTCCATCTAAATCACATGTATCAATTCCATTGCTTGTGCTTGTCTCCTGTTGCACAGGACAAAGGCTTTTTTTGTGACAGTAGACTTTAATTTAAACAGTGTGATTTTAATAACTTGAGTTTCCCTGGATATATTATCTAAAATTATGTTCTGATAATCTTTCTTTCTTCATGAGCAGCAAGAATCTAATATCATTTTCTATTTTTTATTAAAAATTTCCACCTCCTCCCCTCCTCCCATTTCCCTCTCCCTC
>LOJH01038037.1:566-15135 GCA_001685095.1 Ellobius talpinus | reverse complement strand
GAGGGGAGCAGAGAAAAATGTAGAGCTCAATAAAAATCAATAAAAAAGAAAAAGTTACTGAAAAAAGAAATGATACTATTTCCAATGCACCAATTAGAGGGAAATGCCGTGTTTGCATGAACTGTATTTCCATTTCACGCCATGTTGCCTTGTATGAATCTCACCATATTTGCAGAATGTAGGTCTCAGGGTTGCCTCTTCCAAATACTCCTAAGTAAATCATGTTGACCAAGATCATGTACTGCATGCAGATTACTGCATCTCTAGCCTTGTGAGTTAATTCCTTCCCTCAGAAAAAAAATCACACATCCAAGCTATCCTTGCTTCTGAGCTTCTCCAAAGGTCCTTGTAAACATGGTATGTTGGTTAGTTTTATGTCAACTTGACACAAGCTAGAAGTATATGAAAGGAGAGAACCTCAGTTGAAAAAGTGACTCCAAAAGACTGTAAGGGATTTTCTTAATTAGTGAATGATGTGGGAGGGCCAAGTTCATTGTGGATAGTGCAACCCCTGGGCTGGTGGTCCTGGATTCTATAAGAAAGCTGACTGAACAAGCTGAATAAGCCATGGGGAGCAAGCCAGTAAGCAGCACTCCTTCATGGCCTCTGTATCAGCTCCTACCTCCAGGCCCCTGTCCTGTTTGAGTTCCATCCTGACTTCCTTCAGTGATGAATGGTAATTTGGAAGTGTAAACCAAATAAATCCTTTCCTCCCCAACTTGCTTTTTGGTCATGGTGTTATTTCATTGCAGCAATAGAAACCCTACCTAAGACACATGGTTTATCCCCATAGAAGTCTTTCTGAGTCTTACCTCCTCCTTGGTATATTATTGGTAGAGGCTGTTTATTCATTCCTGGCTGCCCAAACCACGAAATAATCACACGAAAACTATATTTTTGCAAAACTATTTGGCCAATAGCTTAAGTGTATTTCTGGATTACTCTTATATCTGAAATTAACCCATTTTTATTAATCTGTAAATTGCCACAAGGTCGTGGCCTACCTGCAAAGAGGAATCTGTTCCTGGCAGGGGTGGCTACATGGCTTCTCACTGACTCTGCCTTCTTTCTCCCAGCATTCAGTTTAGTTTTCCTGCCTAGCTCTATTCTGTCCTATCACAGGCCAAAGCAGCTTCTTTATTCATTAACCAATAAAAGAAACACATAAACAGAAGGACCAAGGCTGCTTTGTCTTTTGGCTCTGCCAAGTCCAGCATGGTGGAGGTCTGTTTACTTCCTCTGTGAGCCACGCACACTGCCCCAGTTCCAGGTATGCAGTGGGTCTATGTTAAGCCACTAAGCACTTTGTAACAAGCTGCTCACAAACCCCTTTTAAATGCTTGGTCTCCTGAAAGAACCAGAGTTTGTGCTGGCAGCACAGCCCAGGAAGCTGCCGTTTTGAAACCACATGTGTTTTTATCTCTGCTACCACTGAATCAAGAAGACTCTCTTAAAGGAATTATGCCTCTGTTTGTTTCTAGCAAACAGAGCCCACCCGAGAAAATGCCACTACAAAAAAACCAAAACAACAAAAAAACATGCTTAACCCTGTTCTTTTGTGTCTAGGATTCTTTTCCAAGCTTTCTCAGGTTTTATGTGGATTTAATCAACCACGTTGGCATACCAGCTGTTGGGGTATATCTATTCAGGGTGGAGGGGTGCCAGTGAGAACACAGAATGAAAGAGTGGAGCTTTAATCAACAGATAAAGGCTGTCTATTGGAAGTGTATTTTCTTTCTTTTAGCACTGGGTTGGTTATCAGAAGAATAGGTTGATAGGAAGCAAGGATATACAAAAATTTCATCTCATCCATATGCTCCTATTTTGTCCTTCCATTCTCTACTACAAGGCCCTCATCAAAATCCAACAAGGTGCTTATACTCTTGGATTACCAGAACCATGAGCCAAAATAGAGCCCTTTATAAATTATACAGTGTCATGTATTCTGTTATAGCAACAGAAAATCAGTAAGGTAGTCCCTTTCCCTGAACCAAGGAATAGATAAAGTGAAGCCACCACCTCTGCCCCAGTGCCCAATTGCAAGACTCTGAGAATGGCAGTTTCTGAGCATCTTTATTCTCAGACGTTCAATCCTAAATCCTAAGAGAACTGGGAAGTTCATGCATGAACTATGTTCATTGAGTTGATTTATAACCCCATGGGGAAATGCTACTTGATTATTTCATGCACCATCTTCCAGTTCAGGCTGAGCAGACAATTTCAGTATGGCTCCTACAGGGATTCAGTGTGTTGGCTATATGAATTAGGAAACATTGTCGCAGTGCTTGCTTTAGAAATTAGCAAATTGATAATCTGTACTTAGACATCCGTCCAATAACTACTCTTACAAGATTAAGCAAATGCATGCTTTTGTGTGTGAAGGTGAAGTCCTTCACTATGAAAATCTATCAAAATAAGCTTCTTAAGTAGACAAATGATACCAACAAGGTGTGTCAATCATCACGATGACTGAGAGATGTGCAAGTGATGGCCATTACTATTATTTCTTAGACAATCTATATTTTTAAGGCAAGAGGGAAATGCAACTTCTAAACTACATTTGCAATATTTACATATTAATTATTTACACCTAGTGCTCTTTGCAAGAATATAACATACAAAGTGATAATTCTAGTCACAAAATCTTTTACAAAATTGATAAAAAGAGTTCATGATGAACTCAATGTTCGAGTCATAAGTAAGAAAGACTGACTCATCTTGCTACCATCTAACAACTCCCAAACTGGACACAATATATTAAACAATCAGCCTAACATGTCATAAGATTATAAGAAACAGGATTGTGACTCCTGAGACAAAGAAAACAAGGAGTGTTATTCTAGTGCTCAGGCCATTTGCCTAAGGGTAATCTCTGGGTTATGGCATAGCAATGGGAACCCAAAAGGAGGAGATTTTACTAAATTGAAAAGTTAGAGATCAAGGTTTGGAGAGGTCACATAGAATGGAATTTATACTCTAGAAAACTAGAATGAGAACGATGTAGGGAAATATTCTGGGAGAATGATGACATTCCTTAAGTCCTTTGCTGAACACCATCCTGATGGGTAGACAGAGGACCCAAAAGTCCAGGAGCCTCAGGCTTTCAGGAAAAGAAACATTGTCATAGAGGTTTAAGCCAAATATTTTCTGGACTTGTTCAAGCCTGAAAATAATATAAATTCCCTAGAGACATCTTGGAGTAGCAGTGTGAGTGCAAATGCATTCAGGAATGACCTCATAAAGGCACATCTTTAAAATAAGGGCTATATTAGCCCTAGAACAGATATTACATACCCACTTTTTAAAAGCCTTGGAATAAAAAATAATAATTCTGACAACAATTCATTGTCACTTAGAACAAGGTCTTAGAAGACTTCAAAACAAGAACATACAAAGGACAAAATCTCTATCATTTAGTTATGTAAAAATTCACAATACCAAGTATATAATAAAATATTCACTGAATACCAAGTGAACAGAAAAAGATGAAGCATAGTTAGAGTATACATTTGTGTAAGAAACAGAACCATATAAGATACATATGATAGATTTTTTTAGTCATAACAAAATGATTATTATAAATCTCTTCTGTCTACTAAAGATATAATGAAAAAGATGATCACAATATGGAATATAAAAAATTGATAGAAAATGGCTGAAAATCATAACACTTCAAATGCAAATTTCTTTGAATTAATAGCAAGTTAGACACTGATAACAAAAATTCTAGCAAATTAAAAGATATAAAGCAAGTCATGAGAAATAGAAAAGAGGGAAACAATATCACTGAATGTGTGAGAGTAAAATAAGTGTAAATAGAGTAGTAGAATAGATGCAAGAGAAAATAATTTTCTCTGATTTTTCGTGATTAAATAATAATTTTCTAAAGTTTTTCCAACTTGATGAAAACTACAAACTCATAAATCTAGAAACTTCAAAGGAAGAAAACTTAAAGCATGCACAAATCCAGTTGTGTGCTACTGTGACTGTTGTTCACTCTGAGTCTTGTTAATAGCTCCAGAAGGCTTCAGACTCCTGCCTTAGCCTTCCCAGTGGTGGTATCATAGGCAAGTGATGTCATGTATGGTACTTAGTAGTTATTTCTAACTGAGCTGTGCATGCCTGTAAATGCAGTGTAAGTGATTTCATATGTACCTAACTTTCAGATTCTGCTTAGGTACGTTTAGCTATTTATTTCTGCAGTGCTGGAAATTGAGCCTGAATCTTGTTCGTGTAAGGCTGGTACTCTAATTCACCTACAGTGCTAGCCTCACAGTCTTTGGGCAGTAAAAATGGCTCACACAAAATAACCCATGGCAGACACTGTTCTGGAACTGGTCTTATTTTGTGTCTATGGCAAGAACACTGCCAAGCATCTCACGGTATCTTCTAACTGGTATTCACTGAACTCGCTAACAGCTGTATTTTTATTGAAGCTTCTTTCTTTGATTCTGAATCTTAATGGTGTTCCGTTTCCCATTCTCCTTTGGTTCCTAGGAATCTCAGAGGGCTTGTTTCCATGCTAATGTTACCAGTACTATTATACATTCCTATATTTTCTTCATATGTCTTTTATTCTTTCATCTGTATTTGATGTTCTGTTGAAAGCAGAAATTACTGAAAGTGAAAAATAAAACAAGAGAAAGAATAGTACACTGGAACTGGTGACAGTCAAGAAGTATGTTTATATCACATTAATGTGGACAAAAGTACAAGAAAAAGTTACAGCACTATACATGCTGGGTCCAAAGAGAGTATGAAGAAGGTAGTCTGACATTCAAGACCATTTTTATTTACCTAAATTAGACATTAAACTCCTCTGTGTACCAGAAAGTATCTTAGGGACTTTTACTATCATCTCTCTTTTTGTTAGTTAAGTTTTACAGTGCCGGAAATTGAACCCAAGGTCTTGTATATCTAAGGCAAGTGATTTAAGACTGAGCTTTACCCTAGCCGTCATGTAACATCTCAGTAACCTTCACCTGCACTGGAAGTGGCATCATTTATCTGTGGTACATATGAGGAAATACAGGCCTTTGAGAACTCAGAAGTTTGCTAATACTTAAGGGCCAAACACATGTTTGTGTAACTCCAACACCTAGACTTTCAACACGCATTCATCTCATCTTCTCTCGGTGTTTATGAGAATCTGAATCTAAATGGTGAAAAGCATGGGGTGATGATGAGATCATTTCAAAACAGACAAAGAGGAGACGGAGGGAGGGATTTAGGGAAATGAAGGGAGGGGAAGAAAGAGGGAAGGAAGGAAGGAAGAAGAAAGAAGCAGAGGGAGAGAGTCAAAGAGAGCAAAGAGAAAGAAAGGGAGGGAGCAAGGGAAAGAGAATTTGAACAATGAAATGTACACCACTAATTGTTAACCAGAGCATCAAGAATGACACATGAGAGGTGCAATCACTAACACCCAGGGAGGTTGCCTAGGACATGTTGAATGGCCAGAGAGGAGCCAGCTTGACCCCACTCAGCCTTCCTTTCCAACACAGGCACATTCATATGGATCTCTTATAGGCACAGTTTTTTTATGGGTGATGAAAGAGCAGGTCATCAGAACAACGAGGAGAAAGGTACATCACACCTAATAGCTGATTGGAAAGGCAGCCACGGTTTTAGTTATTGGAATTTAAGACCAACTCATCAACAATTTCTAGACTTGGTCTCTCAATATTTGTGAGTTGGTTTCCAGCACTAAGAAGATTAAGTCCCTATCTGATATTTTCTACCAACATTGAACTAATTTGTGAACTTTACCCCAAATTATTAAAAATTATCATTAAGTAACTCTTTTTTCTCTCCCTCTTTCCTTTCTTAGAATTCTTACTTTATGATGAAAGCCTAAGAGGAATTGTAAAGATTGGGACTTCAATTTCCTTTAAAAAAAATCAAAAGCAACTTAAGTAGATCTGAGTCTAAAATGTTTCTTAGGTCTCAACTGATGGTGCTGTTTCAGGAGACTGTGAATGGATAGCCATTTTGGCTCATGGTCTTAGAGGGACTACAGTTGATCATGGAAGAGAGAGGGTGACAGCGGAAGTCTCTCTCCATGGTTGGACAATATACAGCTGTGGCTTCTCATCATGGCATAGGCCAGGAGCAGAGGGCACATCCCCAGATAATCTGTGTAACCTTCAAAGAGCCATCTCTAATGACCTGCTTCTCAGCCTGGTCCAACTTCTTAAAGGTTTCACAACCTCCCAAAGCAGAACCAGCAGAATTCTGAAACAGGACTAGACATAGAAAAAGGGCTTCACAGGATAAAAAGATTCTACCATCCAAAGAAATGCACAATATGAACCAAAAAACTGAGGCAGCGCCACTTGAAGGTATTTAAGTGTCAAACAGGCCTGATAACTTCACCTTGACCTAATGAGTGCATGAAGTATCCAGTACCTTTCTCTACTGTGTCTCATCCAATTTTCTTCTTTAGCAATTTCACAAAATGATGGTCGAGTTCTAATTATAAAAATCAAAGTTTCACTGTTGGAGAATGTTCTCACAATTAAAGAAAAGACTAATAATTAACAATTGTGCTGTCCCCTGCTGTTAGCATTTCTGCATACTTCCAGTTTTATATTTTAGTGGTTAAATAAGTTTCATTATAAGGGCCCATCTCCCCATTGTCAGTTGTTTCTATAAAGATTCTACCTTGCAAAACATGTTTCAATTCATAATTTGTATGTAAAGCTTTGACTTCATAGAGTCTAATGTTTAAAAATAATTTTTCAATAGAATAAGGGATGAGTGACAATATAAAATATTTAAAATGGTGATTATTTGGCTTAGAGAACAGTCCCAAAGAACAGGTAGTAGCAAATTTCATTGTTATATTATGTTGTCTTACCTGGCTCCAATACAGATGCAAGCTTCCTGGATATATATATATAGAGAGAGAGAGATTTTATTGAGCCTATAGGCCAATTTGTAGAGGAATGTCACTTTATTCCCTTTATATATCTATGAATATAGTATATGTTTCCATTCATTTATCTTTCAATCCATGAACAAAGTATATATGTCCATTCACATATATAGTCTTTAATTTCCCTTCTCAACATTTTGTGTTTTGTACACAGGTTTTACACATATTTTATTAAAACTATTCAGAAGTATTTTGTGTTTTCTGTGACTTAGTGTTATGCCTTTTTTACTTGCCAGTCTCCTCCCTGGCACCCAGAAGAATTCTGGGAAGGTTAAAAGATAATACACAACTCTCCCTCACAATGTCACAGTATATGTTATGAAGTTACATTCAAGAGGTGGGGATTATTCAGGCTAACCCTTCCATGAAGTATATGCTCTAACTCTGATTTTTCATCACTACGCCCTGTTGGTTTTTAAACCATCCTTACTATATATTCCTTACACACTACTCTGGCATTCCTGCTCTCTTTCCTTAGACCATAATCTGACTTCTCCTTGGGTTTCTCATGGAAATACATGTATATTTTCCAAATTTTCATTTTCTACAGTTTAAGTTCCCAGTTACAGACCTAAGGTAAATAGCCCATCTTCTTTAACTTACAACATTAATGTGCTAAGCATGTTTCAAAAGCTCTCATCTTACAAGTAATAAAGTTTTGGAAGAATTTTCCACAGAACAAACTGGAAGACAAATACCCTTGACTATTTATGTTATTTCTCTCTATGCCTTGAGAAGATAGACATAATTTTATACTTTTCTGTATAATACTTCATTGAATTCATTGATAGAGCAGCGAATATTATTGATTTTTGGATAGTACAATGTTATATTCACAATCTTTGTGCTTTGTTGCTGAACAGTTAATAGACTTCAAAGAACTTAGTGAATTATTGACTCCTGAGATCCTCAAAGAGCTACTATCCATCCCTAAATTAGAGTTTCAAGGATAGACTTTATTAATCTCAGTTTACAGTCCACAGAGCATTTTAAAGGATTCTAAAGAATAGTTTAGGAAGTGGTTCCTTGTAGGAAGGGTAAATTTCAAAAAGGCAAAGCCATGTCTTTTAAATAAGAACTCAGTTTCTCTCCAGATGATTCAGAAAACCTGGAGCACAGATATATGTTATCTTGATTCAAAGGACATAGCTTTAATTTTACTAGCCCAACTACTCTTCAATGTCACTAAGATTTCAGCATCTCTGTCTGAACTGAAGAGATGTATTTAAAGGAAGCATTCCCAGTCATGAGACAAAAAAAATCAAAATTGGTACACCATCTGGATTTTTTTCCATAAAACCATGAATTATATCAAATTATTACTAACTATATTAAAATAATTTCATATACATATTTGATTATATAAAAAGGAGAGGAGTATGCTCTAACTTTAGCTATATGTTGAAAAACATTCATAATTCTCCATGGGATTAAATGTTTTTCATGATCTGTCCAGAATCCTCAAGTTACATATAACTGTTATGTGTAAATTAAAGAATTTCACATAATGGAAGCTTCCTTCAATTAGTGTATTTTAATTCTTTCCAGTTCCTGAGATTTAGATCAATAAGAAGGACAGATCTCCTTATAGATTGCTGAATCCGAGAACCAATGTGTTTATTCCACATCTGCTCACTGAGAACCAAATGCTAAACACAATCCAGGATTGTCCTTGGCTCTTTTCTATGTATGCTTGTAGTGCATTTAAATTCCCAAGTACTTATTCATAAAAGCTGTTTGATTAAAAAAAAAAACCTTCTGAAAGTCCAGTCTACTTTTTATCTGTAGTTTACCAAACCAATAGTTTAATATTTTATGCTTTTTCTAATTTTTGGTAGAATCAGGGGCATGAGAGGATAATGTAGCTCAACTTCCTTGATGTCAAAAGGCCGGTAGAGTTTTAGGAATATACTAGTTTTGTTAATGGAATTTCATACCTTTTGTTCAAGCATAGCTTTCACCCATATGCCTAATTTAAATCCTGTATACCACCTACTTAAAATTATTATCAAATTATATGAAATGATCAAAATGTTCATCCATCTACTGTAGGTAGATACACATCATTACCTATCCATAGTAAGAACATAATGAAGCCATTAAAGCAAGACTTGAGGTAGGAAAGGAGTATTACATAGAACATGCTTCCATTCTGTTAAGTAAAAATAAGAGATGCCGTGTGTGTAAAAGCCATGCCTGGAGGAGTGTACACAAAACCAGGGAGCACTGAACTGCCCTGGAGAGGGGACTGAATATCCCCGAAGAGTGAGTCCAACTGTTTGTATGTTGTTCTCCTCTCCACTGGAGAAGACTCAGAAAACCTGCATCTCGTACATTCTTGATGTCAAAGATGGAAGCTGCCTTTTTATTTTGCATTTTTAAATAAATCATGGTTGCCTCTGCCATCACACTATTTTAGAAACAAGATGCAAATTTATTATCTCAAAGGTTAAGTGAAAACTAATTTTCCAAAGACTCAGGGTAAGGAAATCTCATTTATATCTAAAATGGATTATGTTATTTAGATCCTGCTCACATCTGTTTATAATAATGGATAACGTGCACAAAACACAATAATAATTGAGAATAATTACACAGATCAAATAAAAATAAGCAAATTTAGGATGTTTGGAGTTGAACATTTTTAAAATATTCCTCTAAGTAGTCTTTAAGAATGTCTTTAATTTATCCATTAAATGTAAGAAAATTTAAATATAGACTTTCTAACTGCTAAAAACTACACAGTTGACACTAATGTTTTATCACTACTACTTAGCATACATTGTTAAGCAATTGAAATTGGGTTTTGTTGTGTACAATTACTCAGAGCTGTTAATGTTCTGAAAACAGCAATGCAAATATGAAAATGACCACTAAGTAACTGTTATTTGAGTCAAACTACACACATTTATTATTAATTTATCCCTGAATTTATTCCCACCTTTTATTCTGATGACCTCCCTATTTTAAGCCAATGATCAAATAGAAAAAATTCAGGATTTTGTTATGTTTATAGATGTGACTAACAATTTTTAATATATTTAAAAATTTCTGTTCCCTGGAATAGATTTTTTTTAATTTAGGTTTTTTTTTGATAAAAGTAGTTCAAAGACCATAGGTGGATCCAGCATAATTTTTGTAATACATAGTCAGTAGATGAACCTTACATTTAAAGGTTAAGATCTGAGTGAAAACCCCTGACTGTGGCCCACGAAGGCATCCAAGGCTGTGGGTACTCTAACACCCTGTCACCCCACCGTTCAACCCATTCAGTCCCTTCCCCAGGTTCCCCCACCCCTCTCTTGCTCAGGAATCCTTGCCCCCTGACACTCCACATGAATACAACGGCCTTTCCTGCCTACATGGCTCACTCTGTAAATTTACCGTTTTGGTATAGACTGGCCCAGTTACCCTCTAACACATCACTTCTCACTTCTGAACTATGTAATTTTTCCTTCTTAGCACTTATCTCATTCCAAAGACTTTTGTTTTTTTATATGGTTTCTTCATGCTTTCTTTTTTATTATATGGCTGCATCGAGTGAACATATAAAAGCTCCTGGCACCTAGTAGGGGCTCAAGAATTATTCTTTCTTTTATCTTTAATAAACAAGAAGTAATATGGCCCTGTGTAGCAAAATCAGTTGGAGTCAAAGAGCTTCCCCTTAGAGCTGGAACACATGGTCTCTGCTTACCACAGCAATTCCATTCCTACCACTTGCCCAACTGTATTGACTTATGTTGTTTACTTGAACATCTTTAGGTTTGACACTGTAAACCTTGAATCAAGTTTCTAACCTACCAGCCTCCCAAACTTAACTGGACCATTTACATAATAGTCTATTGACAGTTATTTGGACAATAGCTTATATCTACCAGGGAGATCCCTCCCCTTCACCTCCAACCATCAAAATATAATTTATAGTCCCCAGTATATGACATCAATGAGAGGCTATGGTATCTGGTTATGCCTTTCAATACCCTGATAGAAAATGAGAACACACAGTAAATATACTATAAACCTAAGCAGGCATGCATGTCTCACACACTGGACAATGTGTATTCTCTACTGAGATCAAAAATGGACAAAACCCAGCATTATGTTCAATTCACCAACTAATATGATTTAATAATTATTTATTATTTTATTACCTTAATGAAGCTTCTCAGTTATAGATGAGCCAAAGTGAAAGTGTAGCCTCATGTCTGGTATAGTATCTGTTTTAATACTTTTCAATAGCTGTGACAAAACAGCTTGACCAAGGCAACTTATAAAAGAAAGCATCTAATTGGGGGCTCACAGTTCCAAGAGGTTAGAGTCCATGACCATCATTAAGAGAGCATGGTGGCAGGCAGGCAAGCGTGGCACTGAAACCATACTTGAGAACGTAGATCTTCATCCACAGGCATGAGGCAAAGAAAGTTCACTGGGAATATTGTGGGATTTTAGAAATCTCACATCCCCCAAAGCCATGCCATCTAATCCTTCCCAAATAATTCCACCAACTGGGGACCAAACATTCATATATATGAGCCTAAGGGAGTAATTCTTACTCAAACTACCACAGCCCTGAATGACAATTAATAATAGATAATGTCTTTCACCTCCTTACCTTTGGAAACTTATTCTATCCCACCCTTCAGATAACTGAAATTCCAGCTGAGACTTTACAAAATGTGGTTTCCACCCATATCTTTAGAGACAATATTACAAATGCTGTAAGTTAAGGAAATAAAATTAAGCAATCTATATCAGTTAGATATTGCCTGCACATCAAAGGGAAATGATCAAATTTATTTGTTTCTTGCTTGCTTATCTGTTGGGTGGGTAACTACAGATTGGCTTACGCAGGCCGTGTGCAATAGGACTTAGTAGAGTTCTGTATGTTTGTTGCTTTCAGATGTCCATCTATCTTGGCCAAATATCTACTTAGATATGCTTTTTTTGGTGCAAGAGTCAGAAGCGGCTGTTCTTATCTCTGTCTTTGCCAAGTCAATACATTAATCCCTCCTAAAACAAACATGGATATACAGACTCTACCACTATGAGACCAGAACAAGAACATGCATGTATAATACTATTTAAAGAGCAGAAAAGTTTAGGTTGGTAATTCAATTTGTACCGACCGGGCAAAAAGAAAGAGACCTCGCCTACGTCTAATCTTAGACCTTGCAGTGCCTAGTCAGATACAATCCTGATTGCTGTGGCATAGATGAACAACTTTCACAGACTTTGAAAGCTGAAGACCAGAGCCAATGACTTCACCTTGTAGACCTCAAGTTCCCAGAACTCAGATGTTAGAAATGAAACTACAAAGCCTTGGTGTCTGGAAATGCAGAGATAGTCATAACCACAGAACATGAGGAGTCACTTTGTCTCCAATGATGTGGGGAGAAACCACCTTTCTGCAATTTGTCTAATGGAATAACAATTAACTACTGGCTTGTTGTGGAGAAAGACTCCACTGGGCATTGCAAGTTTGGCTTAATGAATACAATTTCACAGTGCACAGCATATACTTGAAGTCCCTCTGGATAGGCATTTCAATGATGATTTCACAGGATATTACTTTTAATCAAATCACACTGCATGCCATTGTTTCATAGCCCATCTTTGGGTACAAAGATTAAGTTTTATTGGGGACTGCTTTTTTTTCCCTCAGCAGAATACCCTGCCTCCTTTTGACGAAACCTTATTATTTGAAAATCTGCCCATTAAACCTGGCTTTCCCTGAAAAGACCTGTGTTCTGAGGAAGAAATACATATGTTTGTGCCTATAAATTCAAAAAGAACACAATATTTTCTTGGTCCCAAATTGTAAGATGCTTCCAGAACAAACAAAGAAATTGCCAGTGGGAAGTCTGGATATTAGTGTTTGAAGTGTTGTGGGGAAGTTGGAATTTTTCGTGGAATGAAAACACACAGTAATTTGAAATTACACACGTTCACCCGGCAGACCCTTGCCAAGCTGGCTGCTCAGGAGCTATTTTCCTACCCAAATAGTTTAATGGATTTTCTTTTAAGTATTAGTTAAAAATATTTACTTACAAGCTCAAAGAAATGTCCCAGAGTTTATTAAAATTTGGTTTGCAAAGAATTCTGAGTTTTTAAAACATGATTCATTAGCAAAAATGTTAATTCCAATAAAGTGAAAACAGAGGTATGGCTTCTTTGTTATTATTCTAAAAATGCCATCAATGACAGTGATGTTAGAATTAATTTACCAATTATGTAGAGAGAGTAGAGTAAACATAACTATACAGCTTCAGTGCTTTAGCTGTATATGTTGAGAACCAAGGACTGACTCCAAGTCAAGTAGTTGGAAGAAAACATTAAATCTCCAAATCATTCAACAAGATGTTTATTCAATGAGAAAAAATAGCAAAAACCAAACCTAAAAGAAAAGAAATAACCTAGATTAAAACACTAAATACAAGAGACATGGAAATCATACAACTTGACCACTCCTTTTGTTTAAAAACAGTAAGTTCACAAACAGTCCAGGATCAGGACATCTCTCTAGATTTTAAAGCACAATTCCAGCATCAGCTAGGCGTGTGGATCTAATTACGGGCTCTATAGCATAGGCCACTTGGCGGACTGTTCACTTTTTTGCCAGAAAACTCCCTCGCCCCCTCAAGAATTTTTTTTATTAACGTTAGCAAATAAAGGAATTTTAGTAGTTTGTTTTATGACCACTGGCACTGGTGGCTACAATTTGGAATAACTACTGTATCTTAGCAACTCCAATCTTAACAAAATAAACACAGCAAAGAGCAAACAGGCTTCATGCCATACTAATATCTCATCAGCATCCAAAACCAGAAAGGGGGGGGAGTTAATGGAGGATGACTTCCATCGATTGGCAGCACTCCCTGCCCAAGCACAGCACATTTCTTTCCATCCACATAGCAGGGGCACCTCTGATATTTTGAGAAAAGGAAGTTCACTTAGAACCACAGGGCAAGTATGAAGGAAGGAGAAAAAATGATTGAAATAAGGGAGATGTAGGGAGGGTATAGAAATTAAATTCCATTCTCCTGTAGCAGGGACAGCAATGGCAACATCTGTCTGTTATCTCTTCAGTTGCATCCAAACCAACGCCTCTATATGCATGGGTTCCATCTCCCACATTGCCCATTTCATAGCTCTGTATTATAACAACAACAAAGAAGGCACTAAGGTTAGAAGCAATAAGTTGATCTAATATTTGATTCTTAAAACTCATTAGAAAATATTAAAGAGACAAAGGCTCTTTAACCACACCATGCTACTAGATATATTCCTTGATGCATCTCAGGTGTGGAAATGATCCCTTCTTCACCTTGATCCAAACACACACACATGCACACACACACACACACACACACACATTCACATGGTGTGAAGTCAGCCACAGGTTGTGCAATGTGAAGAACTTTGTGATTAGAAGAGCTTGATAAAGACCCTCCATCCATCGTTTCCTAGCTCCATGATATCTACTGTCTCTAAGCATGTTGCCTCCTTCAGACCAAAAGAGATTAAGTGGAAAAGGTGAAGTAAATATGTCACTTGGAATGATATCTGTATAGCTACCTGGACCACCTCCTGGCTACTCAATTCATTTCCATTCTCCAGGTCCTTTCCCTGGAGTCA
>LOJH01038035.1:0-15136 GCA_001685095.1 Ellobius talpinus | reverse complement strand
CCTATAGCCACACTGATGAATATCTTGCATATCACCATAGAACCTTCAGGTGGTAAATATCTTCAATCCCAGGGCTTGGGAGACAGAAACAGACAGATCTTTGTGAGCTCAAGGCCAACCTGGGCTACATGAGACTGCATCAGTCTAAAAGAGAAACAGAGCTCACACCTTTGATCCCAGCACTTTGGATGACACGCCTTTAATCCCAGCACTAGGGAGGTGGAGATGGGAAGGAACATGGCTGAGCAGAGAGAGGGATATGAGGCAGGAGACAGGAGCTCAAGTATTCAGTCTGAGGACTTCTAGAGATGGAATACCCAATTCAGAGGATTTTTGTAAAGGTAAGAACTAGAGGCTGGCTGCTCTGCTTCTCTGATCTTTCAGCTTTCAGGCCCTAATATATGATTCCAAGTTTTTATTATTAAGACCAATTAGAAATTGCATAAGACCTATTTAAACAGTACTCTTTATTGAAGATGTTACCTTTTCAAGTGTTTATTTTTTGCTTTTTGTCAAAAAACAGGTGGCTCTTGATGTGTGGATTTATATCTGGGTCCTCAATTCTATGCCTTTCATTGTTGTGTCTGTTTTTCTGCCAGTATCATGTTGTTTTATTACTTATATCTATGAAGTAGAACTTAAAATCAGGGATTGTGATAATTCTAGCAGGTTTTTTTTTTATCATTCAAGATTGTCTTGGCTGACAATAAAATTTTTATGCTTTCAAATAAAAGTTAATTTTCAAAACTGCTGAAGAATTGAGTTAAAATTTTTGATGGGAATTGCATTGTTTTGTAAATTGCTTTTGGTAGGATGGTCACTTTCTCAATCTTAATCCTGCCAATCTATGAGCATAGGTCTCTCCTGTGCTGGTATCTTATTTTTTTATTCAAATTCTTCAAAGATTTCATGTCTTTTTCTTCCTTAGTAAGTCTTACTCCAAGTTAACTTTTTTTGAGGCTATTGTAAATGGAATTGTTTACCAGATTTCTTTCTTGGTATGCTTGTCCTCTGTATGAAGGAATGTTACTGATATTTGTGTCGCTTTTTTTAATCCTATTATTTTCCTGAATATGGTTCTTGCTCTAGAAGTTTGCTGGTAGACTATTTAGGGTCTTTTATGTACACAATCATGGACTTCTTTCCTACTTTATCTCCTTTAGTGTCTTTTAAAGAGAAATGGAGAGAGTGGGCATCCTTGCTTCTGATTTTAGGAGAAATGATATGAATTCATCTAGGTTGATGTTGTCTGTGGCATATAATTGTTATAAATTGCTTTAATTATGTTGAGATACAACCCCTGTATTCCTAGACTCTCCAATGCTTTTGTCATGAAGGGTTGATGGATTTGTCAAAGGCCTTTACTCATTTAGTGAGATGATCATAAGGTTTTGTGTTTTAGTGGGGGTTTTTGTGGTGGGTTACATTTATTGACTTTATATACTTATATAAACTGCATAGTTATAAAGTGTATAACACTTATGTTACTTCATTTATATATTTGTGTAGATATATGCAAATATATCTATAAACATACCTATAAATATAAATATATATATACCCATCCATCCATCCATTTCTCAGAAGCCAACTTGGTTGTGGTGGATAACCTTTTTGATGTATTCTTGAATTTGATTTTTGTAAACTTTTGCATCTGTGTTCATAGGGGATTGATCTATAATTTCCTTTATTGTTGAGTCTTCATGTGGTCTTAGTATCAAGGTAATAATTTCACAAAAAGAACTTGGAAATGTTTCTTCAGTTTCTATTTTGCAGAATTATTTGAGTATTGGCATTGGTTCTTTATGATTTTGTTCAATCATAAGATGTATACATCTGGGCCATGACTTCTTTTTGAGGTTTGGATTTTAAATTACTGCTTTTATCTCTTCGGTTGTTATATGCATTTTTAATTTTTTACGTCATCTTGATTCAACTTTGGTAGGTCATATGTAACTAGAAATTAATCTATTTCCCTAAAATTTTCAAGCATAGTGAAGTACAGACATTTTTATATTTCTCTGGATTCTTCAGCATATCTGCTCTGATTTTGATTTGTATGTAAGCTCTCTTCATTAATATGTATGTTTTGTCAGTCTTGTCAATTTATTCAGTATGCCAACTCCATTGATTCTTCATCTTTCGTTGTTGATGTTTTGTTCTAATTCATTAACTTCAGCCCTGACTTTTATTTTCTCTTACTATTATTTGGTGCTCTTGTTTTTGTTTTTGGAGGCAACACTATGTTATTAATACTTAAGCTCTCCAGTTTTGTTCATACAGGTACTTAGCACTATGACCTATTTTTTCTCTTAGAATTGCTTTCACTGTGTCTCATATTGGTATATTGGGTTTGGTATATTGGGCTTTCAGCTAATACTAGAAAAAGATTAAATTTCCTTCTTAGTTTCTCTGTTGAGACAATTACTCACCAGTAATGTGTTGTTTAGCTTCCATGAGTTTGTGTACTTTTTGATACTTGTTTTTGACAGTTTTATTCCTTTGTGGTCAAATAGAATGATGTAATTTCAATTTTCATAAATTTGTTGAGACTTCCTTTATGTCCTGATTGTGGTCAATTTTGCAGAAAGGTCCATGAACTTTTAAGAAAGCATATTCTTTGTTGTCTGGGTGGTGGTGTGCTTTCAATAGGAATGGTCCCATAGGCTCTTATATTTGAATGCCCCGCCATTAGGAAGGGGTGCTACTTGAGAGAGATTAGGATGTATGGCCTTGTTGGAGGAACTGAAGGCCCAAGCCTGGTCCAGTGACTTTCTTCCTGATGTCTAGGGATCTTGATGTGGATCCCACAGCTAGTCCTCCGGTACATCTGCCTTCATACCACTGCCATGATGCTCCCCATCATGTTGACAATGCCTTAAAGATCTGAGACTGTAAGCCAGCCCCAATGAAATGTTTTCATTTATAAGAATTGTCAGTCATGGTGTCTCTTCATGGAAGTAGAACAATGACCAAGACACGCTGAATATCCATTCTATAGGTATCTATTAACTGACGTATCTGAGTTTCTCTATCTAGTTGTCTTGAGGGGCCAGCCACCTATTGACAAGTATATTGTCACATTGTGATCAACCTGTGATTTCAGATCTAATTATATTCGTTTTGTGGGTGTTCGTGTTTAGAATTAATTTCCTTTTGATGAAAATTTTCTTTTCAGAATATGAAATGTTTTTCTGTCACTTCTGGTTCCTTTTGGTTTTTAAGTCATTTTGTCAGATATTACAATCACTTTAACTGCTTGTTTCTTTGTTCCATTTGCTTGGAGAACTCTTCCACCCTTTTATCCTAAGGTGGTGCCTATGGCTGATGGTGAAGTTTTATGGAGGCAGCAATAAAATGGATCCTGCTTTCTAACCCATTCTGTCTGCAGCTGTCATGAGGAATTAGGATTTTTAGTATTGAGTTGTTACTTTACATATTCCTTGTGCCCTCTTGAATATGTTAAGTCTTCTCTTCAAGTCAAAGTATTCTTCAACCATTGTTTCTCAACCTATGGGACATAACCCATCTAGGGTCAAACAACCCTTTCATAGGGGTTAGATAAGGCCACCAGAAAGCATATTTACATTATAATTCATAAAAGCAGCCAAATTATAGTTGTGGAGTAGCAATGAAAATAATTTTATGGTTGGCCTCTCCCCATGAGGAACTGTACTAAGGGGTCACAGTATTCGGAAAATTTAGAAGCACAGCCATAGACATTCTAAGACATAGGTTGACTTTACTTCACCCTATAAATGGAGGTTACCTGTGTAACTGCTTCAATTCTTCATCCCTGACATGGAGAACTTTATCAAGCAATGATCAAGTTTGTGCCAGGATTAAATTAATTTCCTGGTGCTTGACATGTTAGCCACCCTAGCTAAGTTTATTAAATAGAATTCACATAACTACTCAAGCTACTCAAAATTAATTTTGACTATTATTCCCTCTTCAAGTTTCCAGGCAACCACATTGCCATTGTGCTCCCTGGTAGTTTTGCTGCAGAGCAGATTGGCTGCCTATTAACTCCTTGTTTCTGCTAAGAAAACAGATGTGCAGGGACAAGGACAGCTGAGGAGTATGGTTCTGTTGTGGTCAGTGTCCTCAAGGCAGCACAATGGACCTTTTTGTTTTTAGAAGCATATTTTGTCTTGCCAGTGGGTATTAGCTATGGTCTCATTTTACTGTGGAGCTCAGAAGTTAATGTGGATCATGGTTGGTTTCTTCATCCCATCTCATTCTCTTGTATCATCTCATTTTCTAGCCCATCTGTATTTGCCTTTTCCCTATTACTGTGATATAACACCATGACCAAGGCAATTTATGAAAGTGTTTAATTGGGTTTACTGTTTCAGGATTAGAGTCCAAGCTGACAGAGGCAAAGGGATAGTGGAGCAAAGGTAAATTTATTAAAATTACCTGACAGCAGGAATAGCTAAGAGCTCACATCTGGACCCACTAGCAGGAGCAAAGGATATGCTTCCTCTAGCAAGACCACACCTCCAAACCCTCCTCAAACAGCCACCAATTGGAGATGGAAGTATTCAAAGGTAATGGCCCACAGGGGCCATTCTCATCCAAACTACCATTCAACAGATAGTGATTCTAATTCCAAATCTCACAATGATTTGTTGCCATGTATGCCTAAGTATCTTGAATGCATGCAGGTACTGTGAACTGCAGCACATAACTCGGTCCAGGAAGAAGGCAGCTTTCTTCCCACTGGATGTCAAGCTAGAAAGTGTACAGCTCATTGTGTAGTTTTTGTTTGTTGTTTTGAACAGATGTAAAACTTGAAGAAACAAGGTGAAGGAAAGAGGAAAAACAAAATATTCAGAAAATTTGAATTTGGCCTTCATCGCTCATATCAAAGTATACTATTACTTTTTTAATATTTACTTTTGGGCTGAGTTTTCCACAGGAATGTAAAATGTACAAATAAAACTAAAATTATTCCTATTATTTTTATAAGTTTCCAAGAACTTAGAATTGTATAAACGTTAATAATTAACTAGAAAACTTCTTAATGGTACATATATTAACACTAAATGCAGATGCTACAGACAGAAGAGGGGGGAGAAATAAATAAGGTAGAAAGAAACAGAGGTAGAATATGCACATGGACAAAAACAGGCTGCTACATAACTAGGAACTTCTCAAATAAATACTCCTAATGATCTAGGAAGAGTGATGGTCTGCTCATCAACTTTTAAAAATTCACTTTTTTCATCTTACCCTGTACGATCATTTACAATGTCCAAATGTGCCAAACAATTGCTTAACTGTACTTCAGTTAACCTTTGCAAGCAAAGTCACTGGGTCAACATAAACGATTCAAGCAGTTTTAAAAGTGGAACATTTTGAAAGCATTTTGTTTGCTAAGATAAATATGCCTTATGGTTAACTATTTAAAAGAGATTGATTTCCTCAAACTTCTCCCAATTATTTGAGGAGTTTAGGAAAGAATAGCGTCAGCAGCACTTAAGACTGTGTTCCAGCAGGGTTAATGTGTAAACGTCAGCTATGAACCTCAGAACTGCCTTCAGCATCCCGGCAGCATGGGCTACAGTTAGCTAACACTGTTTTCTTAAACTAGGGTTACAGTTGTCATTGTTTAAAATAATCCCATTGCAGAATATTTATTAAATTGCTGCAGCATAATCTCATTATGATTCTTTCATTTTTGTGCTAGTTTTTTTTTTCTTTCTAAGGTTAATCAGTGCTTCCTTTTCCTAGACCCTATCATTACCCAGAACTGGGTGTGTGTAAGAACCCTGTAATTTACAGTTGAATTATATGGCTTCTAAATGTATTGCTGTCCCTTAATTTTTTTTTACAAACCAAATGAAATCAAAGTAATAGCCTTATACAAAACTGAAAATTCCTTGTGAATGGCATCCTTCTGGAGACAAACCTGTATTTAAAATGTTACAGTAAGTTTTAAAAATGAAGAACTGCGTGTCTTTAAGATGAATAAAATATACTATTTAGGGTTTTTGATTTCTTAACATTCCATCATTTTAAAGAAGTCAATCAGTTCTACAACAAGAGGTACCCAATCATATATAAACAAGAAAACCAGGACTGTATGTCAATCATCATTGAATGGATTCACTCAGCTGGCATTAACACATTCAATTTTTTAATATTTTTCAAAAAAATGTTAGGTATTTGGTGACTCCTCATATTAAGACCAGCATACAAAGGTCAAACTGTCAAGAATAAAACCCATCAATTTACTGTACCTATGCATGCTACATTAGACTAACAAGGCTGCCTCTTCATTTACCTGGTGGAATGTTCCCCCAAAGTACACAGGACTCACCTTATTAGTCATCCCCACTGTGAACTCCAGCAGTGCTGACTTTCTGAGACGTCCATTGACGTTTCCATTCCACTAATTCTGATTGTATACGAGACTTACCTCAAAATTAAGTATCTTTAAGGAAACATAGCCTTTAGCACAGGGTTACACATCAGACCATGGTCATCTACTGAAAAACAACAGCACAAAGTGCTCTTGACGTTATCACCTCATTTCTTAAAGGCCTACTTTGCTTTATGCATATGAGTGTTCTACCTGCCAGGATGTATGTACTTATATATGTATGTGTGCGCCTGACTGGTGCTAGATGTCAGAAGGGGGCATTTGAGCCCCTGGGACTTAGTTATACACGGTTGCGAGCCAACATGGTATTGGGAATTGAACGTTGGTCCTCTGCAAGAGCAGTAACTTAACATCTGAGCCATCATGCCAAGTCTCTTTACTAAAAAAGCTAGAAAAACTGTTTATTTAATTTTGTTGCATTGTAGAAAGGGTGTTAGTAGTTGCCAAGGATGGCCTTGAATTCAGTATGTAGCCCAATCTGATCTACACTCACTCTCCAGAATGCTGGGATTGAAGGTTGTGCACCAGGACTCTTGATTTGGTAGCTGCTCTTTCTGTCACACAGGCAAGTTTCCATTGCCTGCCCCATTCGGCTATGCATGTCACTCTTGCACAGCACAGGTAATTATGCAAAGTTTTACTTCTGTATCAAATGCCTCTCTGCCACTACTGTATGTCCTTTGCTCTCCTTTGCCCTAAAATAAGAACGGTCTGCGGTATCCACAACTAGGTTAACCAGCAAAACAACATCGTAAGACACTGAAGAACTTTATAGAAATACCAGAGCAATGAAATCCAAGTTTTCATTAACCACAGAACACTTAAATATTCCATTCATTTAACAGATATTTGCTGAAGACCTTTACATACATTTCAAGGAAAACAAATTAAGATGTTCTTTGGTTTTCAGGAACCTGGGTTTAGTAGTTTTAAAGCCAGAGCAGGAAGTAACCAAGGTGAATAAGCTCTGAGACTCACCTTTGTCTAGCTGCCTACATTATCAATGGCCAAAATTAATCCAGGATTTCATGTTATAAAGTTTAAATATCTATTTCATTCTTTTTGTTCTATAACTGTTAGTGGCTTTCCCTGCTTTATTGGTGTTTGCTTTTAATACTTTTTAACAAAAAATAAACTGTTTATTATTCCTTAACTTCTACAGTCTCATCATGACTCCGGAGGCATTCCTACACTGGTCTTTTTTTCATACTTTAAAAAAACCAAACCTTTCAATGTTTACAAATGCTACTGGCTAGCAAACATTCCTATTTCACCCCCATCTCCTGGAGACCTTTAAGGAACCTGTTAATTGACTGGGGTGCCACTCTTTCTAGAATGCTCTGGTGAGACACTGTGGACCCCTTTCATTTTAGCGGGGCTTTCTTTTACCCGATGGCAGCTGTCTATTGCTTGTGACCTTCTTACATTGCTCTTAAGATGGTAAACATTGCTGAGGAGTAATCTTTATGAGCACCTTCGTCTGCTCCTTTACTCTCCATCAAACAAAGCTTTCGAACTTTCCTGGAGTCTAAATCCTCAGGAACTACAAAGGCATAGGACTATGTATACATTTAAAATCGTCATGGTTCAAAAACAGAAAAAAAGGTTGTGGTAACAGGCAAGTATACAAGTATTATCCCTGGAACCTAAAACTGCACTACACAGCAATTTTAAGGAGGCGGAGGCAGATGGAATCAAGGTCAACTGACTGGCCCTAAAAACATAGGTAGCACCTGGGAAAGCCCAATGTAATCTCAAAGATCCCTGAATGTGAGTGGGTAGGAGATACAGGTGTAAAGATTCCAACTGTTATTGCTGAGTCCAAAGAGGATGCCAAGAAATGCAGTCGGAAGACTGGAAGACAGGGAGAATCCAGATTCCCTAGAGCTTCATTCCCCTTTGAATGGCCCAAAGAGCTTTTCTCACCCCAAGAGCTGCAAACTGTGGCTTTAAACTCTAAATGTGTGAAGTCTAACGAAACAACCTAAGCATGTACTAAATGCTTTCTCTAAAACAAGTAACAGGGTAACTTAAGAGGGAAGCAGAGGCCTCTCCTACAGGACATGGGAGACCTAGCAGGCAAGCACACTATGGGTTGGTGACAATGTCTGCACTGTGTAAGCTGTGCTCAGACCACCTAAACCCTCCCTTCCCTTCCAATCAGAATCCTTGTGAGCTACAGCCCACAGTTCTATTTCTGACCATTTCTCATCTGTAACTATTCAAACAACGTGAGGAAGTGATCTGTATTCAGTAGCATCAGAAACTGTTCAAAGCCTATGCCCGAGACTCCATTTTCGAGATCCAAAGTCTCGGTGAATCTAGGACTCCTCAGAAGAAAGCTGGTTAAATATGACATGTGGGAAAACCTGTGCTTGTTACTGATGTGGGCTAACAGATCCAACGTGCCAAAAAATCATTTGCTGTTAATACTGTAATTTGTGAAGGTACTTTATTTTATAAGATACTTACCTCAAAAAGAAACTGAAATTCTACTGCTTTGTCGCTAATTGCTACCTGTGGAAGACCCCACCAAGATTTGTAACATTGACAGTGTTTAATACAGAAGGAAAACTGATGCCCATAGAACTTCCAAGTTTGTAGTTGCATTTTTGGTTGAGGGTCTCATACAGTTCAGAATTTACCATGTAGTTGAGGGTGGCCTCGACTCCTGATTCTCCTCCTGCCATCTTTATTATGTTCTCAACAGGTTAAGAGGTTCATGAGCACCAATCCCAAACTGATGAGCTATGGAGAGTAGAGGGCTTCTGGGATCATCAATTTTAATGATATGACTTTTGGTAGGTTGATCATGCTTCAGTGGATAGCACTACTGAGCAGTTTAGCACAAAGTGGACTAAATGAAGTGAGAATGAACAATCAAACTGTTGTACAGAGCTGTCCCCCCAACCCCAAACAAAACACTATGTTCAGGTCCTAAATAAAGATTTGAGGCACTTGGAGGGAGAGGCTATTAAAGAGCGAGCCTAGCCGCTGGATTATTTTCTCCAGGCAACAAAGCCCCTAAATAACCTCAGCATTAAGTCTGCTAAGGGTTCAAGCCAAATTCAAGTCCCTGAAAACACCAAGTACTATTGTATTTTTCTGATCACGAGGAAACTTTGATCACTTCTGCCAAGCTATCCTTTTCTAACAGGCACCAACACTTTACACTTTCAAATCAGGTATTTGCCCATGTGCCCCAATACAACTTACTTTTGCCGAGTCACGATTTAGTTAAGTGCCCCAGGTCCTTGGCACCCTAGCAGCACTAATATGTGGGCCCTTCTACCTAATAGCTGTGTTTGTGGGCTCTACACAGCAGGCGGTTTACATACTAAGCACCAATGGACCGTATCTTCAAGTCGCCAGGCTTAGTTTACATATTACCATTGTAAGCTGGAAGCAGGACCCCATTCCATCTCTAGAAATGAAGACGGCAAAGGAGGCTTGGAAAAGTACCTCAAATTCTTCTCCAATTCAAACATGCCAGGTAACTTAATTTATTCTTTTCTGTAGAGAATGTGCTCTAACACACAACAAAGCAGAGAGGAGCTAGGCTGATTAAGAGCACGTTTACCATGAAAACTGCCTGAAGAGGGAAAGGCAGAGGATGCAAGTGCACACTGGAATGCAGAGTTTTTAAGCTGGAAAAAAAACTACCATGCGCTCTAAAACTTTAGCTACCACATGCGAAGAGGATACAGATGTAAAGTTTGGGGCCAGAGAAAACAGTATCATGTAAAATACCATGTAAACTTGAGACATTAAAGCTCAAATTCTTTGGACTGGTAGGATGGAAATGAAGTAATTAAGTGCCATTTCTAATTATACTAACTGCTGTTGATGGGGAAAGCCCAAACATTACTATCTCAAGTTATGGAAAAACAAATGCTATGTCCATGAAGAATTCTACACGGAAACCACAAAACCTTGCCTGAAAGCTCAAAGGCATGGCTTCAAGTGTTCTGATGGCTCATGAGTAAGACAACTCAGGATATACTGGTTCATTTGTCTTAATAACCATGTACATAATAACCAGATAATCATGAATCCTGCATTCATCCTGACTCATTCACTGCACAAGCTTTCTACATGCTATCTGTGTAGCAAAGCCAAGTGTATAACCCTGTTCACTGTACTTACCTTACCTATGCATCGTGTTCCAGACCACACCAGTCAGACAAGGCTCTCGACAAGTCCTAGCCCTCTAGCCTGCTAGCAGCATTCCATCCATACCACAAAATTCTAAATGACCTGTCTCAATGATTAGGAATGTGCATTAGACAACTAAAAACTTGAGATATTTTCTTTCACTGTCAATCATGTTCCATACCTGTGAAATAAAGACAAAAATACAAAGTCCAGCATTAAAGACTGGTCCCCACGCCATCAAGAGGGAAAATGTCTGGGTTACTTGTAGGGAAATAAAGATACAGTATCACCAGTGCCACAAGTTAACTTTATTTCAACATACTCATCAGGTACAGGAAATGAAATTCTTAAACAGTGTTTATTAAGCATCTAAGGAACATGAGCAGCACTCTTCAGGCTCCATGTTCTGCCCATGTCTGATGACTCACACACTGAAACCCCCATTAACCATCTTCCTATGCTTTAAAACTCACAGGGCCCTCTAAATACATCCTTTACAAGCTAATCATGATACAAACCATTTAGTCTAATGAAAAGCTCATCAATTCTGACTGAGCAGAGAGCAAAGCAGTTAGCGCTGGAAAGCTGCATGAAGGCATGACTCCTGAACTTTTTCCACTGCTTCATTCGCAGACAAACTACATTGTGTTATCAGTTACACAACAGAATTTCATTATACATACAACATGTTTTTAGTGACATTGACTTGTTCTTTCTCCAGACAGCTGCAGGTTGCACTGACTCTTCAAACCATGCACAGGGAAAAGTCCAGATGGTTGCCTGGCCTAGGCTGGCCTGTTAAAATGAACATCTCAGGGACTTTTAGTTAAGTCAACCCTTAGTAAGGATTTTTACAGTCTCAGTGGTTCCTTCCTAATAGAAGGTAAATTTAACAACTATCTACATGTAACATACAAGAAAACTACACGTTCCCTCTTTCCTGAATGCCTATAGGCCTAAGCCACCAAGACCAAAGTGTAAGAGCAAAACTGTTTTTAAATTAGTAGTAAGACATCCACTAAGTCTCCCTATCTGTTGATCCAAGGTTTACACAGCTGTTGATGTTCTTGTGTACCACCAAACTTAAAGAATTAAAAAAAAAAACTTGGAGAACTTCACTTCACTGTGGGACCTGAAAGGGACAAATTGCTTTGCTAGAATACAATCTGGTGAACATTCAACACAAATACCATGACACAGGCTCAGCATCCAATGATACTAATTAAGATCCCATTAGTTTTAAACTTGTAACTTAGCATATGTAAAAAAGCACCCAGCAGGCTCCCTATTTTTAAAGATGAACATAATATCAAAATTTTAGAACACAATCAACAGACCCCTTATAGAACACATGAATCATATCATATTATAGAACTCATTTTAAAGGAATGGTCTTCACTAATCATTAAAACAGCTTTTCTTCACCTCATAAAGTTCAATACTCAGGTTAAAGGTTTCCTTTTTATTAATTGTACAATTCTGATCACTATCCCGAACATATATGCATCTTACAGTCCTTACCTTGCTGCTCAGGAATCCAAGACTAAACTTCTTACATTTCTTTTAAAAAGTAGCACATCAGAGATGGAAAACTTAACTCTAGGCAGTCTACTACAAAGGCTATGACAATTTCAAATTTTTAAGATAATACTTTTTCCAAGGTGATATACTTGCTTAAGTACTATTACCTTAGATCTAGTTTATGAGCTCACCCTTATCAATTTTACTATTCTTTAAGTTTTACTCCATTTATTCACACAGCTGGAACCAACTGTGCTGCCCAAATCTAGATAGAGGGAACTCCAACTGTAAACTTGGAGAAAACTTTTTCTGCTGTCAATCCCAGGACATGACACTCCAGGGAAAAAGTATGCATACCTGTCACTCTGTTGTCACCAGATTGTCATCTTTCCCTTAAACCCGCCCTCCAGATCTTACACTTAACAGAGCAGAAGCCTGTTACCCAGTGCTCCCAAGACCACATACAGGGAAACAGCATCATCAGAAAACACCTCACCTGGTGTAACAGAAAAACTCTCTACACAGCGACTAAGATAAAATATTTTCTTAACTCCCATTAATCCAGCTGAATAGGGTTTTAGAGTAACACAGCCCCGGAATCCTCTAGACTCCAAGTCAGCGAAGGGCACCATTCTAACGCTATCATACTGGTTACCCGTGAGTATAAGCCCACAAAAATGTCTGATACAAACCCCAAGGTGAAATGACTTAGTAAAAGACAAACCTAATTTTAACCCAAAAAAAATCCAAAACACCTTCGTATGTTTTACACCAGTGAAAGCAACAGAAGTAACAAAGAGTTCACACAATCTCTTTACAGTGGAAACCGGCATCTTCAGCAATATCAATTTCACATCTTCTGGTCACAATCCCCAACAAACTCAACAGGCCGGGACAAGTGCAATACCACACAGAAACACAGCATTGCGACAAATCCCGACCTGTGTAGAAAGGGGTTTGAGTTTCCCTCATTTTCTACAGACTTGTCACCACCACAGTCAGTTTTGCATGGATTTGCACAGCAGAGTATTATACAGCTGGATGCAAACCTGCAAAACTAACCATAGACCAGTGCTCAGTACCAGGACAGCGTGACTGGCGAAGGCCGAGGCTGGAGCTCTACAGCTGGCAGTACTGGAAGTGCTCGTAATGCAGTAGATGACTAGACACTACCTGCACTATAAGCACTTTAGTGCCACGGAAGCTGTCATCAAACCCACCGTGCAGAGTCTACATCGACAGACACAATAAAAGTACAGAATTAGTTAAAAAAAAAAAAGGAAAATACAACAACACTTGAGGTAAATCGCAGGCCACCATCCGTTTTGCATAGATTTGCACAACTACATTCTTCTTGTAGTGCAACTATGCAAAACTAACAGAGGGCTGCACACAAACACTATTACGACCCCTACATGCTTGCTCGACTCGGATTAGGTGAGGACATAACTTCTTATGCCAGAAGGAGCACGTAGGGCAGTAGATGCTCGTCTACTTCACTATCTGCACTAGATGCACCTTAGAACAAAAAGCACTCAGCAGCACCAGCAGCCCTCACTGGGACTCGACGCCCACGCCCACCTTGGCTCCCTCCGAGGCAGCTGTCACCATAATGCTACAAGTGCCTTCACTGCAGTAGATGCGCATATCACTACCTGCACTGTAAGCACTTTGACATTATTCTGACTGGTCACACTCTTCAGGGTCTCACGGTGGTGTTCCCTTTAGTCCTGCTAAATGTGAAATGAATAATTAGAAGAACAGCCCAAAGCCCTAACACCTGTGACAAACACACATTCCAGCGTAAATCCAACAAGAGAAAAATCATCTAAAAGCACAAAGGTCCAAATTGTACATTTTGATGTTGGCTCTTCCTTACACTAGGGTTTCCCAAGTCCACACATTGAAGGACACACAAAAATCACACTATACACCAATGAGAACCATTATCAGCAGGGCAGCTGGACTTGTTAGTACCTTTTAGAGGAAAACTCCAGATCCAAAAGGCAGCGATTTCTTTTCTTCTGTCCTCCAAATGGGCAGAGACCTGACAAAATAATTAACACAATTACTGCTTATTCACTTAAGTTTATTAGTTATACAATGTAAAAAGTTAAATTTTAAATACCACCCCAAATTAGTTATACTTTATCAATCCAACTTAAAGGGCCTGCAACTATTTTGAAAACGGTTTCCAAAACCTACTGTAGGTTTACTTAAAATCTAGCTCATCCACAATTTTTGTAGAAACTTGACAAACCCAAACGCACTGAATTCATACTTTAAAACTTCAAGCCTGTTGTAAAAACTCCAAGGCAAAAGTAAAAACGATTCTCCTCATAAGAAGTAACTACAAAAATCGGAATATACTTACCCAGCCAGGCAAACTTCCTTCTCTGCAAGTATCCTTAGGCAAAGCCTCGGGTGCTGCTAGGTCCACGTGTGTGACTAGGGTTGGGGGGAGGGGGTGAAGAGAGAGAAAGGATAAGCGCATTTGCTCAAAATTGCTACCACTTTCTACACCCTATTCGAATGTGCTCATTTCTATCGTTCGTAAATGAGAATCCCATTCATTTGGAAAAACAAAAAACAAAAACAAGGGACAACAGAGGCAGGCCAACAATGTATTGAGTAAAAAACGTTAGCAGAGGATAAAGTTGAAAAATTACAAAGATTCAAATATCCGTGCATGCATTAATGTGTTCCCTTAAATACTGTTCATACGACCACCATCAACCCTGAACTCTACAGGGCAGTAGCTTAAGCCAGAGGAAAAGAGCGACCGAGGGACCATTCTTCACCACCCCTCCCCCATCAAGACCTCGTGGCTGCAAGCCGGGATAAAGAGTTGTTTCCCCAACTGCTGTGATCCTCGTGGCCACGTTGCTAATTTCCTCCTCTCCCGGTCCCACAGAAGCCACCAGCCCGCTCCCCTCTCCGGTTCTTTCCCCTTCAAGCCAGCTTATCAAGAGAAAACCGGACAGGGTGAACACCCCACACTGCCAAGTGCCCGCCACGCTCATGGAGCCCGGGCCGGCAGCAGCACATGTCGCACAAGGGGGCCAGCGG
>LOJH01038033.1:3253-15136 GCA_001685095.1 Ellobius talpinus | reverse complement strand
GTGATGATGGTGGTGGTGATGGTGATGATGGTGATGATGATGATGATGGTGCTGGTGGTGGTGGTGATGGTAATGATGATGATGATGGTGGTGGTGGTGGTGATGATGATGATGATGATGTTGATGATGTGGATGGTGATGATGATGATGGTGATGATGATGGTGGTGGTGGTGGCGATGGTGATGGTGATGATGATGGTAGTAATGCTGCTGCTGCTGCCACATGATCGTGGTCACAGAGCAGAAAATGATTTTCTTCCTAATAAAATAGCCTACTCCACAGACCAACTTCCAGGCCACCGTCCACACACGGTATATGAAGGTAGTCTAGTAACATATCTCCATGTTTCCTGAGGTAGCGGGGAGAAGGGGGAGTGTGTGCTGGCGCACTCTGAGGAAAATGCAGCTGTGGGCTCCACACTGACCTACGGTGTGGTTCAATGGCGGGTGTTCCACCTCCTCAGCCTCAGCACAAAGCCCCCAACAGATATTTTCAATGTCTCACCTCAGTGTCACGGCAAGCCTAGCAGGGGGTTTCTTCCTAGGGAGCTCCTGGCATCAAGGGCCTTCCGTGCTGCCCCACGGCACTCCATGGTTGGTGTGATGAGTTCCTCTCTAGCTGTGGTGTTTTCCCTAACAGGACACTCAAATCCAAATCCCAGAAGTTTATCAGGCTGCAAAGTATAGACCCTTCCGGGAGCACGGACAGTCCCTCTAAGGACTAGCAATAGAGCAAGGGAGCTAGGAATGGGTTTTGTTTCTTAGAAACAGAAGTTATAAAGGGAAATAGCGGTGACTAGGAACTCAGTTACACAAACCCAAAGTCGGGCAGACACCAGATGCAGGCTGATGCAGTCAGCTGGTCCGTGGTTCACTCAGACCCTGGGTCCTGGTTCTGAGGTCCCTCTGTCCTGTCCCTATACCATCCCAAGGGCTCCTGATTGTGCCTCAGGACCCAAGGAGGCAAGGAGGACAGGGAAGCAGTGGAAGCCTCCATATGCTGCATTTTGCTCCATGATTTTAGTTTCCCGAGCTCTAGCTGATAGGAGGCCATCAAATCCCTGCCCAGCAGTTACAGCTTCTGCTTCTTTGCTATCCTTCTGCTGCCCTGAATGAGATGAGCGTCTGAGAGTCGGCAGAGGGAGAAGTCTGCCTGGCAGATTGAGTGCCATCGCCCGAAGGCAGCCTCTCATTCTTTGCAGAGCAAGAACGCCTTGTGATTTTTATCTATCTTATGTATTTTATGTGATGTAAATGGCCTCTTTCCTGCCTCTTGCCTCTGGATGCTTGAGTGCTTAGTAATCATGACCAGTGGGCTGGATAATCCAGTTCATGTGTGTTGCACGGTAGAGAGGTTTTCCACAGCCTTCTGCTCAGTCTTTATTTTCAGAACAAATGTTTTATCTTCGAGTTAAACTTGAAAACATACCCAGAAAATAAATAATAAATAATATAAATAATAAGTTGGGGGTTTTTTTGGTTGCAAAATTAGAGTTTTAATATTCCCTACAATCTGGCTTGATGCTGGCCGTCCTGGTGAAGATGGCTCCTCATAAGAGAGAAACACAAATTCACAGTCCTTTTGAGCACTTTGACAGTGAGCCTGTACAGAGTTCTGCATGCCTGAGTTCCAGTTTACATATTCACGGTTCTTTCATTGTCATAAGTCCTATCAATTAACATATGCCAAACCATTTACTTTTGTGCACAAGAAAATGGCCCTCTTCCTGAACAACTTTATTAACCGAATTCTGTTATAATGAAATAAATACATTATTACCTCGTTCTTTGGAGACGAGGATTCTGAATTCATGATTTTCCTACCTCAGCCCCCAAATTGTTGGGATTATTGTTGAGTACCATCAGTTTCTATATTAAGAAAGTTATTTCTGAAAGTAAAATGAAATAAATTCTCTGCAAGGGTATGTACGGGGGTGGGTGTCAAATGGTGGCTTGGCTTTTCCATTGTTTTCTCTCACACCAGGAAACCATAAGCCATTTGAGACACACAGGTGTGCACAGGAACCAGGCACAGTGGGCCCACTTGTCTCTGACACTGCAGCCCCTAGGAAGTTTTGACTCTCTGAGCCCTCCAGTGGAGACATAGCCATCTGTAATAAAGAGACGTGTCAATTCTGAATTCTCCCTTCCCCTTCTCTCACCTGACTGGCTGTTACCTAATTTGGCATGAGGAAAGAGCGGCAATTTGGCAGTGAGAATCCATATTAGGTGCCTAAGAGTCCTGTGAGGCACCATTGACAGCTTGTGTTCTTGGTAACCAACCAGTTAGGCCACCAAAGACTGTGGTGGGGCTTGGTGGTGTGATCCTATCATGTCAGCTCTTGGGAGGCTGAGTTAGGAGGATTGCTATTTGAGGCCAGGCCAGCCTCAGTCCTCAAAGTGAGTTTGATGCCAGCCTGCTTCCGGGCTGTTAGCAAAATCCTCCTGATTTGAGTGGAAGAATGAAGATGACCCACATAGCCACAAAGATGCCAAGGATAAAGAGGTTCATGTAGAAAAATATTCCAGCTGATGTGGGAGTGGAGTATCAGTCTGATGGAGCTGCCAGCTTGCTCTGGATTTCAGTTCCCTTAGAGAACTGGAATCTGCTTCATGGGATGACATGAAACATGGCTCCAGAGGAGAATCACATGGTCTCCCTGCTTAGTGACCACCGTCGGTGCTCCATCCTCCCTGTAGAGAGGTTCTGAAGACCCTCCCCCACCTGATGCACTGTACTCTGTAGGACTCCAGCTGGGACTCCATGCTAACTTCCCTGCCCTTCTGGGCTATTGGCTTGGGATTACTGGTTGTCTTCGCCAGTGCCCAGCATTGTGCTGGTACACCTCTGCTTGTCCGATCTCTACTCACTGTGAGCCTTTATCTACTGGGCTTCCAGCCTCTCCTCCTGGAGATGGGAGTGCCTCACTGCCCATGGAAAAAGTGTTTCCCACTAACTCCACACATGCAGCTTCCCAGTCAGTCTCCCTCCTCCCATATGGTGGCCTGTTGACTAGCCTGCAATCCAGGGCGTGTCAAGTCCACCTTTTGTGCCCACTAATGCCCAGAAGTTCTTTCTTACCCCAATCTGGGCTTCAGAGTGGACTACTCTGTGGCCCCTTTGAAAGTATCTCCCAGTTCTGTCACAGACCCTTGACAACAGGATTCCCAGTGTCTCTTTCCTGACTTAAATTTCTCCCTGGAGTAATGGCAGAAAAAAATTGCAGTTCTGCTCATTGGTTTCAGTTTGGATTTGTAATCTCTCTTCATGGGACAGAGGGGATGGTCCCACAGTCCTTGACATCACTCTTCAGTCTCCTGTTTTCTCCAGGATGGTCTCATATCTCTGAGTTCAACACTCTCCCCTCATCCCCTCTGCCCCGTCTTCATATCCCCCCATACAAATGCTGCTGGATCTCTAGTCCCTTGGGGTTTGATCCACTCCTGTTTCTGAGCATGGTAGCCCTGGGGATCCCCTCCCCTCTGAGTGCCATTCCCCATCTATCCTCTTCCTCCATCATTCCCACCAATCCACAGCCAAAGTGGAAGCCCACCACGACCATGGAGCCCCACGATGCTCAGAGTCCAGTGGTGAAAGTTCCTGGAATAGTAAGGCCAGTTTTATAGACAGGATGGAAAGACATCACGGGTGGAAAACAGGTCCGATGGGCCCCAAGCCAGCCTGGAGCTGGGAAATCCAGTTTGTTGAGAACCATTGTCACCTTGGTCTTCCTTCTGAATCCTCCCAGTGCTACCCAGGGTGGGGGGATGGGAGGCAGAAAGAGTGTCAAAATCTTTTCTTCCTCGATTCCCTATGATGAGGAAGCTTGCAGTCAGTCCCAGACAGGAGCTGGAAATGTCCCCTTTGCCACCCATGGGCTCAAACCAGACAGATGACCTCTCCTCAAGACTGACCCCTGTACCAGTAAGTCCTGTGGTTTCTATCAGTGCGTCTCTCAGTCCACTTGCCCACAGTGAAGCCTGTCACCATCCACCAAGGATGGGGAATTCTTCCTTTCTACACCCGTGCCTGCCTGGTGGCCATCCACGGTGTTGACTTCCTTCCATCCAACACACACACCTACCTAGCCACCACCAGCTCTCCACACAGCACGTCCTTTTGCAAAGCCGTCCCATAGGAGTGCCAGCCTCCAGGATGCCTCGCTCCTCCCGGGTCTCCACACAAGCCTCACACTGTCAACCTCTTCGTTGCGGAGTAAGGCATGTTTGCATTAGCTCATTTATCTGTCCCTTTATAGGTGGAGGAGCGTTCACTGCTTGAACCAATGGCATCTGTCTCTTCTCATGAGAGCTGCTGGTTCAATATCACAGCTCTATCATGATACATAATAACTCAGCAAACATGTGGGCACTGGCTGGTGCTTGTTTTTTCAGGTGGGTGCTTGGCATAGAGGAGTATATCCCACATGTTCAGCACAGGGACTTCAAGTCAAGACACTCACTATGTTGTAGAAATAATTCTACCCACCCATTCAATGCTCACCCCGGGGCACCACATTTCCCTGACAAAGTAACTTGTACACCATGCACACGTGCCAATAACAGGAAAACTGCCCGTTTATTACTGTGTTTTACACTCCTGCGCTCTTTTAGTTCTTCTCGCCTGCTACTGTGTCAATGTAGGTGAAACATGATCTCTGGCGCACATGCCCTGTGCTCCTGAGACCTGGACTCAACCTTCATCCACACTCTGTTGAGAACCAGAAGAAACGCCCTGAGCATTCCAGGTGATCCTGGGAGATGGTTGCCGTGGCGCCGAATGGAGCTCCTGCGATAGCCCCCAGTCTGCTCCCAGGGTGAAGGCAGAATCAGCCGAGGTGCGACCCAAGGACAGCGGCTGCAGCATGGGCGCCTGATGAGTGGCAGCCCAGCTGTGGTTGAAGCACAGTCTGCACTCATTATGAGTTTACACTTTCTTTAAAAATGCGCACACATTGAATGAAACAAAATATCCTCATTCCTCGTGGTTGGAGAGATGGCTCCGTGGTTAAGAGCACTTGTTTTATCCAGAGGACCCAGGACTGATGCTCAGCACCCACAAAGGTGGTTTATAAAGTATAACTCCAGTTCCTGGGGAGTTAGTGCCCTCTTCTGACCTTTTCAGGAATTAGGCATGCACACACACACACACACACACACACGCACACATGCACACACACACACAGTCAAACTACATACACAGAAAATAAAATGAAAAACAAAAAAATTCCACATTTCTTAACATTTTGCATTTTTCCACACAGTCAAAATCAAAGAAATACTATGTCTGTTGCTCCAGTTGAGGTCTCTCCATGGAGACGCCAAGAACAGCAGAATCAGGAGTGACACAGCAACCTCCAAAGGCACAAGATGCATTAAATAGTGGTTGTCATTTGCGGCATGTCCACATCCAAAGTAGAGCTTTCATAGGGTCATGCCTGCAAGGACGACGCAGTGTGCATGTCACATACAAACAGGGACATGACCAGCTTGATGACCCTTCCTGTGGCAGGTGCATCTGTCTTTGTTTGCTGCCATGTGTCCACACACGCAGCCTTCCTCCACGAGCACCAGGTCCAGGTGACAGACACCACTGATGCTTTTCTGCCACTCCACGTAGGCAGGGCAAAGACACTGAGCATCAAAAGAGAGAGGCCTTGCATCCCGCCATCCTGTGGGTACCATGAGCAGATGGTCACCTCCTCAACTTCCTTCAGGTCAGGCGGGTGTGTTTTGCAGAGGTGAAGCTGCCATGTAGGTTGCTGAGTGGGCTCACTTCTCTGCACAGCTTTCAGACAGTGTTAGGACCACATCTTCCTTCGTTTCTTAGGTCAGTCTGGACTGCGTTAGCACTGTAGTAAAGTCTGTGTGGCTGACTTCACCTGCCTAAGTTCTGCAGCTTGGGGCTATGAAGCCTCTTGGTGTTTGATACAGAGACAGAGGGCCAATCTAGTCACTCTGTGGTGGGGGCTTTCTTTGCTTCTAACAGATAATCCATATCCCCCTGTGACTTCACATGGTGGAGACAGAAGGACAGAAACAGACACAGACACACAGACGCAGAGGTCTTGATCTCTGGTGCTTTCTATGGTGCACTAATCTCTCTACAGGAACCCCCACTCTCATTACCTCATGAGGACCCTATCACCTGAAAACAACTTCTCAACACATACCACCACACTGAAGGTCAGGGTGTCAAGCAACAGATCTGGGAGATACACTCTAGTCCATCACAATTAAACTCATCAGAAGTTGGAAGAGTGCCATGAACTTCAGAGGGCTAGGTAAGAACATGGAATAAAATATTGTAGACACAGGCAGATGATGGCAGATTTGCAGTTTTTATACATGGTGACAATGGTAGCCAACAAAGCAGGTGGACATGTTAGAGAGTGTATCAGTTTTTGCTGTTGTGATAAGAGACCATTACCAAAAGAAACATATGGATGAAAGAGTTGATTTAGCTGAGGGTTCCAGAGGGAGCATATACAATGTCATGGGAGCCAAGGTGGCAAGCAGCCAGGGCAAGAAGCTGAGAGACCACATCTTCAACCACACACAAGAAACACAGAGAAGGAACTAGATCTTTGAGGCTATAATCCCTCCAAGCCCATCGCCAGGGACCCTACTACTTCCTCCAGCGAGGCTCCATCATCTAAGCCTTCTCTATCAGCATCAATAACCAGGGTTCCAGTACCAGAGTCAATGGGGCACATTTCTCATTTAAACCACCACAGAGAAGAGCAAGATGTGAGCGTATAAGTGACACACAACTGGAATGTGGTTGGAGCTCCTGGAATCACACCCTAGGAGCAGCCCACATACACCTCCGGGAAGTCAGCACCTTTCTCTTCCTGTTTGGCTCTTGGTTCTGTTTACACTACTTGCACAGAAGGCTCCACTACATCCATGCTAGGTATTACGCAGACAAAGTAAACCCATGAGAAGTTGAAGGAGGAACCAATATGGACTTCAATTGAATAGCAGATCTCAATAGCTCCTGGGCACTGAGCCACGACAGAGGTGAACTCCCCTTCTCAAGTTCTTTGTATTAAGGATCTAAGCAAAACCCAATTCCATAATATTTTTATTTCATTTCCTTTAACAATAGATTCTTCGAAGCTCTGGCTGGTAGTGGAGTAAGTTGATTCTGGATATTTATTTAGGTGACACATTGCTGATGAGAATGCCACAAAAACCTTTTGATTTTGGCATTTGTGTGACTTCCAAGAGTTTTGTCTGTCATTGCTATAAAGAAAACTACTTCTATCAAAAACCTTTTGATTTTGGCATTTGTGTGACTTCCAAGAGTTTTGTCTGTCATTGCTATAAAGAAAACTACTTCTAGAATCAAAGCAGAAGTGTCTGTGTACAATTGGTTTTACCAGCACTTGACACGGGAGCCACTTTCTGCAGATCCAGCAGAGCTGAGGAGTGTAGTGTGACTTCCCCACTGGCCCTAGACCTTGGTGACACCGTGAACAGTTGCTCCTCTGCATCACTCAGGCTGACACTGTCTCCTTGGACTTTGGTCCTTGCCTTCCTTCAAGTTCAGAGGCTCGCGGTAGCATTCTGAGGCCTGTCAGTGGTAAGCTGGAGTTAGCAGGGCTCCTGTAGATGCAGCCAATGGGATTAGGTCTGCAAAGCAGCCACCAGTGACAATGACCATTCTGATGTGTACCCAGCCTTGTGTTCCTGGCCGTGTGTACTTAGCTGTGTGCCCCTAGCTGTTTGCCCTAGGCACTTCCCATCCACCTCACCACAGACTTCCCAGAGAATGGAGGCTCCACACGCAGGAACCTCTTTACCTCTATGCCAAGGAAAGATGGTCCTTCTCACATGTAAGAAGCAGAATTTGTAATCCCAAGTGGCCCAAGACCAGGCAGGGCAGTGCTGCCCCATGGAACCTGGGCACCTCTGGGCAGCTGCACTTCCAATGGAATTCTCATTTACATCTTCTTTACGTATTAGCCAGCCTTTTCCAGAGACCACCAATACTATGTATGTATTACCTATACCACATACTCAAGCATAAACTAACTGCATTACACATACATGCAGGTTAGATGGAGACCATGTACTATGAACACATAAGTATGTACATACATTATAAACATACATAGATCTACATTAGGTGAATTTATGTATACACACACACACAGACACACGCTGCCTACAATGTACACATTATTTTGTTATGCATGTGTATGTCACAGCTGCCCCCTTACCGCAGGAGCTGCATCCAGGGCCCCTGGTGAATGACTGCAATTCTGAACAGCAGAGAACTCTATATAGTATAGGCTTTCTGCACACACACACACAGAGTTATCATAAAGTTTAGCTTATAGATCAGACTTAGGAAGCCATAAACAGAAACTCATGATAAAGTAGAGTGATCATCATAACACTTCTGGATGAAAGCTATGTGACCACAGTGCCTCCATGCCTTAAGGACTTAATCTTCTGGGGAAGGGGTGAAGTGTTTTATGGTGTCCACGGATGATACAGGAGTCACTAACTGAGGGCATCACAATTGCTGTGGACCCATGTGTACCCGGGTGGATGTTGCAGGAGGCCCGAGGCTCATTATACCACAAGGTGAAATTCTCACGAGTTATTTCTGAATTTCATGTGTCATATTTACAGGCCACAGCTGACTATGGGTAATCATTGCTGTGGAAAGCCCACCTACATAGAGGTAAGTGTGTCGTCTGTAGAACACCAGCAGATATGTCCAACCTTTTAACATTATCGACTACCCAAGTCACATTTGAGAAACATACAATCAAGCTACAAGAGGAAATTGATGTTTTAAACTTTATGTTGGGCTGCATTTGTAGCTCCTCTGTGGCACACCCGCTGTTCAGCCCACAGGTTGGACATACCTGCCTCTAGTGTGATGTGTGTGTACTTTAGACATGTGTGGCGGAGTGAAGGGGAGCTGAGTGGTCGGTTTGCCTGGAGGTTAGAACTGTGGAGTCCCTGGTTCAGTGTGGGCGGTCATGTGGCTGACCTAGGAGGAAGGGCTCCTGAGCCTGAGACCTGGGGTCATTGCCTTCCTCCACAGCGGCTTCCCTTGAGGTTCCGTTTATCTTTGCCTTATCTTAAACCCTGTGGAGAGTCCCCAGGTTTGTTATTCTGAGGGGACCTAACTTCTAGCTAAGCTCTCACAGTCACCACCTTTCCCTCCCCAAACCCCCTCTGTGGACCTTCACTGCAGCCTGCCTGTGTTCCCACCCTGTGCTCTGGTCCTTACCCCATGAGGAAGGGTCCTGGGAAGGACAGAGTGGACGAGGACAACAGCAAGGGATGGTGTCTTTGATTTTTCTCTTGTTGTGAAGAGATGCTACGATCATGGCATTCTACTGTCATAAGGCAAAATATTTAATTGGGGTGGCTTACATTTCAGAGGTCCAGTTCTTTATCATAACAGGGAGTATGGCGGTGTGCAGGCAGATGTGGAGCTTGGGGAGGACTTGAGGGGCCTACATTTTGCAGGCAACAGGACTGAGACATTGGGCGGTATCTACAGTGACACTTTCTCCAACAAGGCCACACCCACTCCAACAAAGCCACATCTCCTAATAGTGCCCCTCCCTATGAGATTATGGGAGCCAATTGCAATCAGACTCCACAGAATGTCCTAAGAAGGTGTCTGAGGTCACCAAGCCCAGCTGTAGTTCCCACCGTCTGGCAGATGACAGGATGCTGTCTCAGTTTCAGTGGGTTGTGGGTTCCACACACTCACAAGTGTGCTGATAGCTTGAACACACACAGATGAAGAGGCCCAGGTCATTACCACCCAACTGGGAACAAAAGAAATCTCAGCTTCCCATCACCAGGAGTAGAGGGTGTTTTTCAGGGCTAGTTTATTTGGCAGAATGGGGGAGCAATCAGGAGATCCCCAAGAATGGTTTGTGAATAAGAAATTGAAGCTGACAGAAAATGAATGATCAGGCCCATGGGGACCAGGGAGGACCACCGCATGCAGACCTCAGTTTGGCTGGTCATGGGACAGACTGTGTAGACTGTCATCGTATGACATTAGGAAGACATTGAGATTCCCAAGGGCTGTCTGGAGACACTCTTCAAACTTGCTAGCTACTTGACAGTGAAAGTCAGTGAACAATAAATATACCCTTTCTTAGCAGTGACCACAACTTTGAAGGGAAGTGACTTTTAGCTGACCTTGAAATGCCAGGTTCATTATGGAAAGGAGAGTACAAACTGTGTCTTCCCAATGCAGGGCGTTTGAGTCAGCATTGGAGTGCAGAGCCAAGAAGCCTCAGGTGTCAGTAATAGAGGCCAAGTGTGTCCTGAAAGGCCGTATGCCCATTAGGCCCGGGGGACCTGGTTTGTCCTCTGACTTCAGTGACAGCAGCAGCCATAAAGAACCTGCTACTTCTGCCTTCTTGTCAAGCTTGTCACGCCATATGGTTGTCATCTGGAGACTCAGAACCAGAACATAGGTGAATGTCGAAGAGAGTAGGAGGCCAGTGGGCAGAATCGCAGCCACATGTGTGGATCATGGGATCCTGGAGGCTCTGGGGTCACTAATGCCTGGCACTGGATGGACTTTTCCTAAAGCAAGGTAAACAGACTGCTCCCTCTTGGGCTCCCATCTCTCCTTCCTGGTCATAGCAAGAAGGGATGGACACTGTCTTGAACAAGCTCTCAACTTGTTCTTACATTCAGGTTGGAACCTTGGGTGCTTAGAACCCGGAGCTGGAGACGCTGTAATGGTTCTGAGGGTTTTTGTTTCTAACTTCAGAGATTGCTGAGACTATAAACTTGGAAAAAACGGAGGCTGTGTCCAAGAACATCGTGTTCTGACAGTGACGGTGTGACAAACAGTGCATAGAATGGGCTCAGAGCACTCTGGTCCACATTCAGATAAATGTGTGATAAATGGAGAAGGGAGCCAGCTTCACTTCAGCCCCACATCCCTCTGATGAACGGGGCGGCCTTGCCTCACAGAGGGCCGGAGCTGGAACTTAATTTGGGGCCAGGCTCCCTCCACATTTGGGCAGAGTTGTATCTACTTCATGTACAGCTGTGTTCTGAAGTGATTCGACATGGGGGTGTTGTGAACTCAACAAGGTCCTTCCCACAGCCGTCTCAGTTGGTGAGGCTGAAGAACCCACAGCTGAGCAATCAACATCCTGTGGCCAAGCAACAACCCTGCTAGGCAGAGTTCAGAGGCCTGCAAGATCTTCAAGGGCTGGCTGGGGGGCAAGCGAAGAATCCAGAAGGGGACAGGAAGTAGAGGAGATCAACAGGAAGTAGAGGAGGTCAACAGGAAGCAGAGGAGGTCAACAGTTAAGGACACCTGCTGTGTGCTGGGCACTTTATACCCAAGGTCAGGTGAAGAACCTTATTGCCCTGTCAGGCAGGTATTTTCATTCTATCCTTTATTGAGAAAATGGAGGAAATAGAAGTTGAGGTGCTATCAGTGGCTAAGGCTGGCTCTCAGTAACCTGCAGTCCTGACCCCAAGCCTCCTGCCTTCCCCTATTCAGCTGCACTTGAACCTGCCCTCTTCTCATTGACGCTCAGGCAACGTTTGGAATCTCCCAGAATGTAGGCGGATGGTCTCACATGAAGCATGTCCAGGTGTCCAAAAGGGGAATTACTGTTCCATTGCCAGTGTCTTCCCAGTCTACCTGTAATGATCTGTTCTGTCTCTTTAAGAGACAAGCCACGCCCACTCCCCCATCTGGAGGCAGGCTGATCTTCAGCTTCCAGCCTGAGTTCTTCCTCTTTTATCTGTCTCTTTCCCAAAGAGGCAGCTTCTGCCTCTCCCTACTTCTCCCCTTCCCCCTTTTCTGTTTCTCTCTCTCTCTCTCTCTCTCTCTCTCTCTCCCTCTCTCTCTCTCTCTCTCTC
>LOJH01038032.1:0-14811 GCA_001685095.1 Ellobius talpinus | reverse complement strand
TTATCTGATGAATGAGCAAACCAGTGGTAGGACTGTAAGAAGATGATAATTTGACAATTGTTGATAGTTTCATTGGTTTCAGTGTCTTTTTAGTGTCCTCATGCATGCACAGCCTAAACCTAAGGCTTGAATTAATTTAATTGATCCAGTGTAAAGGAATTGTGAGCAATATAATTAACCTGCTTTAAAAATCACACAATAAAAGTACATATATTTGACCTAGATAAGAGGTAAAATTTCAGATACTGAAATGCCAAATTATTGAGTTTAGAACTGCATTCAGCAAACTAAATGTTAGGCAACCTGAAGGCCTCATATTTCAACATAAAACAGAAGTAAAATCCAATTTAAGTATTAGAGATATGATGGCATAATGCATTGTTAACTTTAATAAATTAATTATTGAAAATATATTCTTTTTAAAGGACTATTAGTTTTATTTTTTACAAATTCAATATTTCAGATTATGCAAATTTCATATATGCTAATGAGTTGTTATTAGACAGATTTTTTTTCAGTTAGAAATATAATTAGTGAATTATAATGTTCTGATTCTCATTATTTCAAGATGTTAGCTTCTAAGCATCTTGAAATTATTTCCTTTGAATTCAAAACCTAATATGCTTTGGGCTATATTTTTGCATTATAATATACTATCTGAAGTTTCCTGACTTAAATGGGAAACAGTTCTTCCTTTAGAAAATGAATGCATTTTCAGCTTAATGAAAAGTCATAGTTTTGATAGTTCAATTTCTATTATACTTATTCATAGATTAAGTATTAGACCATTTAGCATATGCTTTAATTTTTATCCATCATTGATGTATTTTCACAACTATTCATTAAACTCAAGTCCCCGAGCATGCCAGGCAAGCTATCCACTACTGGCTACAGCTATTATTTCTAAAATTTCCTAAGATCGGTTTGCCCTATGCAGCCAACAGAGTGAAGGCAGAGAAAATGTGGTCCATACCAAATAAGAAGTTCTCTGCGAAATCAGCAAAGACCCATTCCTCAACTGAAGACTTCACCTGTACAGGCTGACTTTTATCTCATGCCTAAGACTCTTTAGCATTTGATGGAACTGCAGTTAAAATTAGATTTTTGGTAAATTAATTACAATGAAAGAGTTATCTCTAGAAATGGATATATAAACAAAATATTTGCTTCTCTCACTGCCTTGATATCTTTGTCATCTTGCTAGATAAATGGTATTTGCTCACTCCTTTTGCACTTGCTGCAGTTGCTTCTAGGAAAATTGAGTAGTGATTTAAGGAAGGCCATTTTCAAACTAGTAAAGTGTTCTCACTTGCATGTGAAGCATAGTAGTTAATCAGCAGTTTAAGAAAGAATGAAAGAGAAAAATAACAAAACCTGATATGAGTATTTTTATATGAAATGTAATTGGAAACGACTGAGCTGTATTTTCAGTCATTTCCATGTTTAACCAGAAGGGAAAGATTAAGGAAAATATTTTATTAAAAAAATCTTATTTTTTCCATTTCCTGGAAGCTTGAAGAATAGCAGCCAGTGGTGTAGAAGTGAGAGAGAAATCAAGTGAGTCATGTAAAGAAATTTCTCCAGGGAAAAACAACAAAGACCATAATTACATCAAATAATGTTAATGAGGCAAATTGATCAAAAAGCATCAGTTCTGGAATTGGCTTTTGGGACACAACAGCCACTGATTTCAGTCAGCACTCGTTGATGCTCTATCTTCACCTTAACAAAGCCAAGGATTCCCTTTGAGCGAGTAGAAAATGAAAGAGGAGAATACAAATACAACAGAAATGGTCCAGAACCTTTCCCAGTACTGGGGTCAAAGAGCACAGCAAGAAAGATTCATCTTCCCTTCCCTCTCCCCTGATCTCCCTTCAAGTGCCTGCATCCAACTGTCCTGTAAAGTGATTTCATCCATTCTTCTCTCGTTTCTGTGTTTTGTGACCTCTAAATTATAAAACATTTAAGAATATTAATTATAATGCTATAAAAATGAGAAAAGTCATAAAATAACATTAAATGGTACTGGATAGTTCAAAGTTATGCTAACCATTATTAAATACATATCCAGTTATATATTTCTGAAGGCAATGTAAAATGTTTATAAAAGTTGCCAGGCAGTTGTGGCAAATGCCTTTGATCTCAGCACTCAGAAGACAGAGGCAGGTGAATCTCTGAGTTCCAGGCCAGTTGTTCTACAAAGAGAGTTCCAGGATAGCCAGAGCTGCCACACAGAGAAGGCCTGTCTCCAAACAAAACAAAGCAAAACACAAAACAAACAAGCAAACAAAAAAATGAAAGAAAGAAAAAAGAGAAATGAAAAGATAATGTCAGATAATGTCTATAAAAGTTAAGACCAGGAGCGGATACAAGGTTGTAGTTCATTGTATTAATTTTCTCTCTCCTTTCATAAGTAGCTTCAAAGTTATTTAGTCCACCTTTGCAAACAAGAAAGGATAATAAATGTTTGTTATAACCATAATTGCCATCAGAAAATACAGGTGTGTCTTGTATCCTTTTCTTGCCAACACATAAATTACATAAATGGCTGTCTCAACTAATTTATTAGTTAAAGTAAAAAAAAAAGAATCTGAAGCTGATGGCATGTAAAAGGAAAGAAAAACATCCTAAAATACAAAATCTTAACTATTTTTTGTTAATGTAATGGTATTTGTAATATACAGTGATCAAATTATAAATATTATTTTTTGTTTGGTTGGTTGTTTGTTTGTTTGCTTGGTTGGATGTTTAGATGATTGTTTGAAACAGGATTTCTCTGTGCACCTCTGGTGTCATGGAACTCTGTAGACCAGGCTGGTCTTGAACTCAGATATTCATCTGCTTCTGCCTCCTTAGTACTGAGACTAAAAACATACTCCACCACATAATGTAAATATTATGCATTAATATAATATTAATTATATTTCATTTCACAAGCCTTTTTTAGTTTTGGTTGATTGATTGTACAGACTGCCATATTTCTTTAACCACAATGATGTCTTTTTGACATTGTTCTTTATTTGATGATTAATTTAGAAGCTATCTAGAAGCTTAAATTTGATAGTGCGCTTTTTGTTTGTTTTTCATATTTATCGCTTATTCTTCATCTAGTAATTCATCAGTACTAGGGTCTTTTTTAACATTTCTGTGTATTACTGAAATCATGGCATGTTAATAAAAACTAAAGCAGTTTGTTGATTTTATCAATGGGTAATGTTCTACCATTACATCAGGGGAATCTGTACAGTCTATTTGATTAATGGTTTAAGTATATGAAATTCTTAAATGAAAATAATGAGCCCAAAGTCAGAAGGAATAGTAATTACTGAGGGATACTTAACCATGTCTGTCGGTCACAAATAAGAGCTCTCAAGGAGCATGAGGTCTTTGCAGTTTGTGTCTCTATGAGATCTATAAAATTGTATTATGCATCGCATACTTTTTTGTAAAAACTCCTTTGTAAAATTTAGCAATTCCATGATGATTTGCTACATCTACGACTTGATGTATATTTAAGATCTTTTCATGTATAATACATATTTTTATTAGTAAAAACAATGAAAAGCATTTGATTGCATGGCTAAATTATTGTTACAGAGCTTCATTAAATAAATTCTTAAGTTTTCTTTTTTTCACTCTTATTATTTTATTTCACATGCTTTTCTTGAGCAACTGTGTGAAACATAGGCATTCTTTTTCGAGTTCCTAGATTATAACAGAAAACCCTAAAGTTAGGGAGACCATCAACAACTGACAGTTTGAAAATCATGTGAAGCATTCTTAGGGATTAATGCAGAAGAAAGGGAGAGTGCAGAAGGGAATGAGGAGAGAAATACAAGTACAGGTTTGAAGACTGTAGGCAAGGATACTGAGTAAATTTGAGCCAAGTCCTGCCCTGATATTCATTCAGAATGGGCAAGAATGTTCAAACTGCTGGCCAAAACACCCGTGTTAGTAGCTCATTTGGAGCATTTGGGTGCTAGCATTGGGGTTTTGGTGTGCCATCAAGAAAGGAGAGAGATAACTTGAAAAGACAGGGATAGAAGATTGTAATATTCTGTAAATGCTTCAGGAAACAGTCTGAACTGGACGCTCAGCTACCACTCTGTGGGAGCAGGAAAGTCACAAACATTTCTATATTTCTAAGGCAGGGACTGGAGGTCTCCAACTGTTCAGAAGAATATTCTTTCACAAAGATTCACGTTTCCCCATTACACTAGATGAACCAAGCAACCATGAGCATACAAGCTGTGAACAGCCCTGAGAAATGTCAGCATCTATAATTACTTTTAGTTTCAGGATCCAAACCATTTGTCACGATGTAGCAATTGGACGTGTCTCTCTATCTGAAAGTTTAAAGCATTATTAAATTCTGTGAATTGATAAAATTCCAACACATTTTCAAGTACTATAATCAAGGGGAAAACTCTGAAACTATTAACTTTGACAATTGTGATCTAAAGACTTGCACATTTTTTTAAATTTGCTAAACCATGTTCACACATTACAGATTCCAGCAAGAGATACATTTTAGACAATGATACTAAAAACAGGGAGCAAGAGGCTGGTTGAATGCAGATTTATTTCATTAGCTGTTAATTACTATTCAATATCTGTGCTATTTATGAGAATGATGAAACTAGACAGTATCTGCTATGAAGTTCCTGCTTCACACACAGTCCACTAAGCACATTACATTTTCATCTTCCTTTCAAATATCAATATTAATTATATCCTTAACTTTTTTAAATTTTAGAGTAACTTTCATTTTCAACAAAAGTTCTAAATATAGAATAGTGAGTCTGACGCATTTCACATATCCTCAGTTTCCCACATTTGCTATATCTATATTAATTATGCATTCTTGTTATAATTAATAGACTAATGTTCTTGTTATAATTAATAGACTAATGTTCATGTGTTAACTAACATCTACACCTTATTCATACCTCCTTGGCTTTGATTGTGTATTTTGGTTCTTATTCCTTGTCTAGGAGATTTAAGTTCTCCTTTGTATGTGCTGACTTCTTTGCCTTTTTGTACTTGTTTTAGTAACTGTTCTGAGGAATTATGGGTCAAGTGTTTTTTGACTGTGTATCAGTAGTGATCAGATTTTTTTTCAAGATCAGAAAAAGACAATGAGGTTTGAGAAGTAAGAGCATCCAAGTAAGAGACATGTTCATCATTCTGTATTAACATGGCTGGGGAACCAAGATACAGTTGACTTTATTGGCCTCTAAAATTATATATCCATATCTTCACATCACAGTATCTCAGAATGTGACATGCTTTTAAAATAGACTTGTAACATATATAATTAGGATAAAATGAGGTCGTATATATTATATACTGCAATATATATATATATATATAGGCTGCAAATCAGAGGAAACCGACATCCTTCTAAAAANTTATATCCTTAACTTTTTTAAATTTTAGAGTAACTTTCATTTTCAACAAAAGTTGAATATGAATATGAATATATATATATATATATGCTGCAAATCAGAGGAAACCGACATCCTTCTAAAAAGTCAGCCATGTGAAACACATCAAGTCCATCATGGTGTGGACAAATATCAGGAAGCATGGAGGTGGAAGCAATACATTGAGATTCCTAGCCCCAAGCAGAAAGAGGGCATCCCAAAAAAGATTGAGGCATTAAACTCTTAGAGACTCCTCCCTGTGACATACTTCTTCAGCAAAGCTACACCTCCTAAACCTTTCCAACAATGGCACCAACTAGGAACCTAGTATTTAAATCTCAAGGCTTACAGAGAACACACTCTTTCAAGCCAGAATACCTATGAACCTGTTGCCCAGAGTAAAAAGTCTAGATGGTATTCATGCTTGTTAGACAGGCAGAAATACAATTAGCTTAATTAAAGCTCTTCTGATCTTTCCACTTAAAAGTACTCTCTTTGTTCCCTGAGCCTCCTGACATTTAAGTGTTTCGTCTTTTACACTCCAGCCTGTATCTTACATTATTATTATTCTTGAATATAAAGCTATTGAAAGTATGATACCCATCTTAGCACATTTTAAAATCCTCCTTAGCACCTATGATTGCATCTTCCACATTTGATTTCATATATATCATGAAATCATGTGGCAAAAGTTAAGAAGAATGAAGTTATTTTCAACCTGCTTCTAAACTGACATTTACAACTCATTCTTTCAGTGAAATGCAATTATATAGTAATTTATTCATTCTTTCCCGCACATACATCTCACCATCTCCTCCAAGTCGTTTAATGGGATTTCCAACTCTAATCTATAAAATCAGATTTTATTTTATTCCTCTCTACTTTTCCAAAATGTTCTACTGTTTCATTATATATTGCAATTCATGTTTTCCTCTGAGTGCATCATCATAACATTGATGCAGATACCAGTTTTAAGTTATCCTAATAATCACCCATTTTCACATTGAGGGAAGGATACCAGTAATCTTACCAAGAACACTGAAGTCATAGGAAGTCTTTAAATTGAAGCCAATATTTATAAATACATTGTGTTATTCCATGAACAATTCTCCAAATAACATACAAAGCATTTAGTCATCAGAAATTTTAATTGCCAAATAAAAAGTTTCAAAAACATTGATAAAACATTAATGCACCAGTGATCTGAAGAATCAACTTGAATGTAATTATTAAACTTGAAAACAACCCAACAGAGAAGAAGATTCCCAAGAACAGGCTAAAGAATTAGAGACACACTGGTTCCCTTTATTTATGTGTCTCATGAAAATACTAATCCAACAGCCATAACCTATAAGCACTGAACCTGGTGCAAACCCTTGTAGGTCATGACATTGCTGCTCAGTCTCTCTGAGCCTTGTCTTATTGTACCTTGTTTTCCTGTGTTTGGTCATTGTCTCTTGGAGGCCTGTTCTTCACTGAGTGAAACTGTTGTTATGTTCAGGTTGGCTTAAGAAAGAGTTGAACAGACAATCACAAATGTCAGTCTCCAGGTCATTCCTTGGGATCTGGTAGTACAAAGAACGTCCAACTACAAGGAAACGAAGGGAGGTGAATCTAGGCTATAAGAGAGATAAGAGTTGGGCTTCTAGGAATGGACAGAGAGGAAACTGTGGTAGGGATGCATTGTAAGAGAAAAAAAAACAGTTTGCATTAAATAAGTAAATAATTAAAAATAGATTAAAGGAAAGATAGTAGACTGTCTTCTAGAAAACTGCTGGCAAAATTGTGTACAGATAGCTGTTATAAACACACACACATATACACAACACACGCACACACATATCATAGCAATATTGCCATTCATTCCTTTTCAAGGTTGAGCAAAACCCTTATTGGCTTATCCAGAAGAGTTATATCATATGTATTTGCAATAATTCGTCCTCCACATGTTATAATCCATTGTCTAACACAAGGCTGTTTGGACAGTTTCTCTCATGCATCCTGCAGGTTGTTAGGCATCTTTGCTCGGAGCACTGAATGTGTTCCTCACACTTCAGATTTAGTTGTAATAAATCATGGCTACAACCGTCTCATGAGAATGCAGGCAAAGACGAGATAACATGTCATTTTTAGATGTAATTATGTTGGTGTTACTGGTGTTCTCGGGACAGTTTTCAGAACGTAAACAATTTATTATGTGAATTAAGTAAGATAATCTGACAAAAAATAAGGGCTTTAAGTGCTTCAACTCTGTGCTTCAAATACTGTAAATTTTAAAGTTTAATACTGAGTTTTTAAAATTCTATTTACAATATCCTACACATCTGATTTTTAGATATGGAATACTGGAAATGTATTAGAAACACCTTCTGGTATTTAATGCCCAGTGAAATGATAAAATTAAGATTCACTGTAGCCCCTCCAAATAAAACTACCAATGTTTGCTTCTGTAGTAAAAAGCAAAGATTTTACTAAAATTGTTTCTTTAAAGATAATATATGTTTACTATTTAGATATCATAGAAATGAAGTAGATTTGTATGAGAATGTTAGTGTTATTGATATGTGTATAGTTGTGTAATTAGAAAACATAAGCCTCATGAATTCACGTATACTACTTTGCTTAACTATTTCATTAAGTGTCTATACCTACAGAATATGTGAATTTTTTTTGTAATTTTCCTATCCTTCTTGTTTTAAACAATCAGTATAAATGAAATAGTATTTAACAATATAACTGCAAAAACATCTTTAAATATAAAGATAAAAAACACATAACACTTTTCACTTCTTTTCCTATAATTATATTACATGGTGTTATTACTTTAAGTAAATTTAAATTAGATGATTTCACTTTAAGATTATCAATCTAAATCTTTCAGAACACACATTAACACTCTTTATCAAGAATAGAACTGAACATTTAAATGACACTTTAAAATGAATTTGCTGTTGTTGCTTATGTGGTAGTCAAGTGTGGGAGGAAAACCCTTGGAAGGGATATGTCGGGGAGCTGTTCACTCCCTGTGGTACAGTCAAGAGGAAGATCACAACACGTTTCCCCTGGAGACGTACAACAGCTCTTAAGTTCAGATGACACACACTTAAACATCTCATTCATTTGGTTATGGCCATCTGAATTTCATACTTTAGAAAGTGAAGTACTGCAGATCAGATCTCTTTGCAAAGATTCCATCAGCCCAAAGAGTCCTCCGACTTCTACTATTAAGCATTTATTCTAAGATACATTCCAGTAAGGCCCCATCGTTCTTCCTGGAAGAATTATGCTATTCCATCTTGCAACCATTGTGCTGTACATATTTTCAACCTTCTCCTTTTTATCCTTTAGTATTAATTAAAAAATAGTTTACCTAAGACACCCTTCATTACTCTGCCATATTTTGTACATTTATTTACAAAAGCAATCATTGGCTACTTGACTTGGAGTCATTTAATGTTTCAAAGATTTAACAATACCCAAAAGGAAAAAGTCAAAGATTTCTGTAAACATTAATTTGTCTTTTGATGGTAGCTTTCACTGAGGAATGGGTCTAACAATTCTCATCTCCAATCAAAATGAGATTCTTTCTAACTGATGAGGGTCTGAATAGAACTGAAAGAGGGTAACTGTTTCCTGTTTCAGTTAGATCATTTTTATTTTTCTGTTGGACATCATTAGCAATCCTTACTCTTGGTCCTTCAATTCAGCACAATAGTCATATTCACATAGAGTATTCCTCCATCCAGCACTACTTCACAACCAAACCATCTTCAAGACCTTTGGACTTGTCTTAAATCACATATCAGCTTTCTAAGATTTGTACCTGATAGAGACTAATTCATGCAATTTTGTTCAATAGTCCTTCTGTTTTTATACTGATAAAAAACAATTAATTATTCTTTCTTTCTCTCTGTGCATGTGTGTGCATGAATACACACATATGTATGTTCACATATATGCATATATATGTATTATATTTTGTATACAGTAACCTTGCATCCATTTGTTCTGTTTCTTTGGCTAAATCTGACTAAAAAAATGGTAAATCTAAGATGACTTTCAATTGTGGATATATTCTTATTAACTACAATCATTAAAAGGAAGGAAGTGCGAACACACATGTCTAATGTCTGCCAGCACATCTCTCTAGTAGTTTCCTTATAGTGATTTTCTGCCAAGTGTCTGGCAAATTTATTTTGGCATCAATTACCAGAAATTGTGATTTCAGAAAAATGTGAGAAATTTGCAAGTTAGACATTGGCAAGCCGCTATGTAGAGTCACCACTTGCATATTATGTCCTTAGGCTGAATTTAGAACCGTTGAATTATGTCCTGAAAAGAAATTGAATGGGAAAAATAAGAAATAAATTGCTATCTTGATTAGCATGTTGCCTCCTTGAGGGAAAGTGGCAATGCCATTCACTCATTTTATTCAGGCCGGGAAACTGCATATAACTGAGCTTCTACTTCTTCATTTTCCTGTCTCCCACGCTGAATCCATTATCAGACTGTGTCAAGGCTGTCTCCTAAATATGATTCACGTTGGTCCATTTCTTCTCTGTTTCCACTGATGTACTTAGTCCATGCCATCAGACTCTCTGGCTGGAATTTCTCTAATATATTCCAATGAGTGCTTTTGCCTGCAGTGGTGTTTGCAAATCAAATCCATTCTCCACACTGCAGCCAAAGTGTCCTCTTTATTGAACAAATTAGATCATGTCACATCATGGGTATACTATATTACTGGTCCCCCAATGTTCCCAGAATAATCTCTTCATGGATAACTAGACTCTTCATGATCTCAAACATGTGAACTTCCCTAGGGTCAAATATTCATATTTCTCAGCATTTCCCATCCAAATCCAAACAATGCAGCAAGCCTGTTTAGCATGCAGGCAATTTCACACCTATTTATTCTCTCAGCCAAGTTGCAACTGGTACTTTTAACCAACAACTAGATCCTACTACTTCAGAAGAGTCATCTTTAACTCTCTCAAATTTCAACCCTACAAAATTAAGTCCATGTCACTACCCGCTTACTTTTTATATAGGAGAACCCTGGTGTGTCAGACAGAATGCTATTGAAAAATCTTAGAATTTCTGCTCCCGATTTTACGTTAAAATATTTTACATTAAAATGCCGTTAGGCATTAGATTGCATTTTCCATTCTTCTCCACTGCCCTTTTTTCTCTCTGCCTGATTGATGTACAGCTTTTCATTGAATACATTTCTTCCCTAGATATGTAGACACGTATCTACTTAATTCTATTTGTATTACATCTTATTCTATTGTGGCAGTTTAGAAGGTTAATTTATTGATTTAATTCTTTGGTTTCTTTTTATCTGAAGTTGCATATCCTATACTTTGCAAGATTCACGTGTAGTTTGATTATTATTTATTGAGTAAATGAAGGATAACATTGACATGACTTGTACAAAATTATATATTTATATTTTTGAAATTAAAATACATCTTATCATTTCTCCCTTTTGCTTTTCTCCCTCCAGTCCCTGTCTTGTAACATCCTTATTGTTATCTCACAAATACAGGTATTCTGGTCTTTTTTTCTTTCACTGTACACACACACACACACACACACACACACACATAAACACACACTACATATATACAATATTTAAATTTATTTAATTCACAGAATGTTAATAATATGTGTAATGATTTCAGATATGACCACTTGGTTTCAGATGATCAACTGCGACTCTTTCCTAGTAAAGATTATTTCTCTCACTCTTAGCACTAAGTTTCCAGTAGTTAGTTATAGACCTTAGAGGAGAATCTACAATCACCACTTCACTTAACCAGCATAATGTCTAACTTAATTCTAAATATTTGTCTTTACTCATAGGTAAGTGTAACTCTCATCACTCAAATTAGAAACACCTCTTTGCAATAGAGGGCATTAGAGAAAATCATACCCAAATATGTTAACAGGCAGAGGAAAGAGAAGTTTGTTGTGAGACTGCATCTGCTGGAAATATCAGGGAACTATCCCCATAAAATGTCAACAATATGGTTGTCAAACAAGACCTGAACAAAAATATTAGCATTATACATGATATCTCAGATGTCAGAACCTCGTGTTCTCCAAACCTTTGGCAAATAATTACAAGCAACTATGGAATGCTGAGAGTTTTTCCCAGGGAAAAGCAAACCAGTTGCTTAATCAGCACCATGTAGTTAGCCCTAAAATCCTGGTCATGAATATAACATTATGTGAACCAGATGGTTTAGAATATATGGTTTCAAAGGAAATGTTAAAGTGATGCATCATAGTTTTTCAATATAATAGGAATCTTTCCCTTTTCATTTCTAATTTTATTAATTTGTGTCTCTTTCTTCATGTTAACTTGACAATGTGTTTTCAATCTCATACCACCTCCCAGAAGCATCTCTGTTTTGATCTATTCTGTGTATTTTTCCTTGCTAGGAATTCATTTCCAGACTATATTAAACCTTTGAGAAACTCAATAATAAGAAAAATACAGCTCAATTAGAATAAATAGTTAATTTTTTGAATAGTCACATATATGTGCAATAGAAATATATAAATACAATCTTCTGAGTCATTTTACTGTTACTTAAATTTGTATGTTTTAGAGCTGAACAATTACTATGAATAACCAATTAAAGGGGTTCATTTATAGGGAAGACAGAAATCCCTCACAGCATTAACTAATTGCCTTGGGTATTTTTTAGGGAGGAAGCTTGTGAAATTTCCTCCAATCCATAATTGATATTGTCATTGTTCAAGTCTTGTTTAGGCTAGAATATTGTTGAGGTCTTATGGTTACAGAATCCTAGTCCTCTATTAAACAAACATATCACAGTAAATATCTTGCTACTCTGACTTTAACAGTCTTCACTGTCCCCACTCCCATTTTGTTCCTTGAGACTTAGATACAGGGGTTGTGACAGATGTGTAAGTTGGTCCTGAGTACCCCACTGCCAGTGGCTTTCTGCATTTTGATGATTTGTGATTTTCTCTATCATTCGCTTTCTGATGCAAAAAGGAAATTTCTTTGGAGAAAGTAGAAAGTTACACTTTGAGAATAGCAGCAAATTTTTGAGTGATGCCAAAGAATATGCAAACAAATGGCCTAGTGGAAAGACAAAGACAGCCTAGGGTATGAACATTAAATTCAGTAAAAAAAAATATTCAAGAGAATTCAACCTGAAATTGAGATGGAACTACAAAAGTCAATAACCTAAGTATAAAACTCTGAAGTAAGGCTTACAAATAGAAGGAGTCAAATAGAAGTTTCAATATCAGGATATGAGGATAAAATAGAGGAATTAGAACACACAAATAAAGAATATGAAAAATAAATATAAGCACACACAAAGGGAATATGGAGTAACTGTGAGACACCATAAATAGACAAAATCTTTGAATTATAGGCATAGAGAAAGAAAAATAAAATCAGAACAATGGTATATAACAGCTCTTCAAGAAGAACCTAGAGGAAAACTTCCCCAAAGTAAGAAAACACAGACTCATACAAATATAAGAAGCACAAAGAACACCAGCTATACAGGCCCATAAAACAAACTTCTATACCATATTACAATTAAAATAGTAAGTAAGCAGATCAAAGAATAAATATTGAAAACTGCATAAGAAAATAATGCAAGTCATGTAAAGGAAAATATTTATTCAAGCAATAACTGGTTTCTTAATGGGAACCTTTAAGTTCAAAGTAACTTGAAACAACATACTGCAAATTCTAAATGTTCATGGATAACAAAAAGAATTATTACACCCAGAAAAACTATATGCATTGCTGAAGAAGAATCTTTTTTTATAATAAAAGCAGGCTAAATGAATTTTGTGTCCACCAAAGAGAACCCTGAGAACAGTATTTCAGGCTAAAGAAAAGACTAATCATAGCCAAGAGACTATAGACATGAATCCAATGGATGTTATAATTATTAAAACAAAAATAGGACAAAGAACACTAATAGCAAAAATTAAAATGAATGCTATCAGCACATATCATTCAATAATAAATTTGAATACCAATGGCTTCAATTCCCCAATCCAAAACCGAAATTACCTTAATAAAGTAAAAAGAAATCCATTTGTCTACAAGAAATTCATCTTAGCTTTAAACATAAAGGACCTGCTGTAGAGACAAAGGGTGGAAAAGGTGTTCTAAACAGGACCAGGAAGAAAGCAGCATTCTGTGTTTATACTTGCTATTTCATTATTTCATGTCTTGATTTACATTATTTTTGTCTATTCACTGCTTTTGAGTCTGGATAGTACTTGATTTTCTAGAATCATGAAGTGTATTCTTATGTTATTTGAGATTTTTCAGTTTTTGTCTTATTTAATTGTATCTGAATGCATAATTATTTTTTATTCATTGGAATTTTTATGTTTATAATAAATTTTAGTCATTTAAAATCACCTGTTACTCTCTATCTCCCCTCCTTCCTCTCCTATTTCTACTCTCCAGCCTTTTTTTGTGTGTGAACCACTAAGTTTAATTAGATTTGTTTGCATAAGTATGGATAAGTGGTTATTTACTGGAGTGTGGGAAATTTATCAGTAATTACACCTATGAAGAAAATGACACACCAGCCTCCAGCCACCAATAACTTTCAGAGGGCCCTAAGGAAGGAAAGGAATCAGAGAAATCTGTCTTTATTCCATGATTAGATACTGATGGCTCAGATTTTGTTCTGGTTATTATACCTGCAATGAGTCCTAATTACAGTTATGTCCAGAAGTCCTTATGAAACACACCTCCCTGTGCTGCCAACTCTTCCAAATTCTTTTCACACTGTTTATATGATGTTCTCAGAAACTTGGAAGGGGTAATGTTGATGAATCATTTATTACTAAACAGTCTACTGCTCTTTATTCTTGGCATGCCAACACTTAAAATTTTTGCATTAGTTACTGCAACAAGAAACATCTTTTGAAATACTTGTGAGTAACACTCATTTATGGCTAAGTTGTACATATTGAGAAATCAGTTTGACTACATGTCCTCCTAGCACAATGATAGTATTGGGCCCCTTTCTAGGGCCTATGATCTTTCTCTACTATGCATTGACCAGGTTACAGTACCAGACATGAGTTCACTCCTGTGAAAAGACCCTGAATCAAATCAGAAAACAGTCGGTTACCTGTTGCGGGAGCTCCTTCCGCTCCTTTAGTCAATAGCTGCTGAGATACCAGCCCGTTGGGGTGTGGTCTCTCTCTCTTTAAAAAAGCAGCAACTGCCCTCCGCTCTCTCTCTGGCTTTTGGCTCTGCTTCCGGTGACTAGGCTCCTCTTCCTGACTGTTGGTGTTTTGTAATTTTTACCCTTAAAATAAATACCCCTTTAAATCCCAACTGGTGTGGGACTGTTTA
>LOJH01038028.1:2444-20488 GCA_001685095.1 Ellobius talpinus | reverse complement strand
ACAGCGGGTGTGCTAGCTAGTTTTATGACACTTGACACAAGCCTTCATCATTGAGAGGAGGAAACCTCAATTAAGATTGGGCTGTAGGCAAGCCTGGAGAGCATTTTCTTAATTAGTGATTAACGTGGGAGGACCCAGCCATAAGGGTGGTAACATCCTGGGCTGGGGTCCTGGTTCTGTAAGAAAGCAGGTGAGCAAACCATGAAGAGCAAGCCTGTAGGCAGCATCCTCCATGGCCTCTGCATCAGCTCCTGCCTCCAGGTTCCAGCGCTGGTTGAGTTCTTTCCTTGGCTTCCCTCAGTGGAAGGTGATTCAGGATGAGTAAACCAAATAAATCCTTTTGTCTCCAAGCTGCTTTTGGCCATGGTGTTTCATCACAGATTGCATTACAGATTTCATCGCAGATTAGTAACCCTAACTCAGTGGGAAGAGCTGACTAACGCTCAACAAAGCTTTAGTCTTAGAAGAGAGGAAAATGCTTGTGTGGCGGTCAGAGGACACAGGTCAGCTCTTTCCTCACACCATGTATGTCTGGGTTCCAGGGATCAAACTCAGTCGTCAAGCTTAGTGGCAAGCACCTTTACCCACTGAGACTTCTTGATGGCCCTTGAAGATTTTTTTCTGCTCTCCCATGAATGTCACATCCTAAGTGCCATTTTAGATGCAGAGAACATTACTAACCTTGAAGGTCAGGACTTAACCCTCGAAGAGCCCTAGCTGAGCAAAGTTGCCACAAAAATGAAACCCTTAACTGTAGCTGCAGCAAAACAAAGACAGAAGGCTTAATATGCTCCTAAGATAAGGAACTTAGGTATGTGTAAAGTAAGAGAAAACACGACATCGTCTGCTCACAGGAATGTCGACTTCACAAACCTCTGACCCAGTGCTGGAGGGAGAACTGCCAGGAGCTGTGACGGAGAAGCGGCTGTGGGGACACGCAGCCACGTAGCACACTGTACCTGTGCAAAGTAAAGCTTCAGCTTCTGGCCATGGAAGTCACTCTCGTGCAGCTCTATCCGAGCTCTGGCTGCAGCCTCGGGCTTGCTGAAGTTGATCCTCACTCTCCGGAAGCTCTTGAACAACTGGAATGTGACCTGGTCATCATACAGGGTGAAGAGAGCTTCGAACCTCTCCTGTGAGGAGGGTAGCAAGGCAGAGAGAAGTGGGAAGAAGAATAGAATACTCCTGTTAACAGGACACCTGCAGAAGAGAAGTGGCCGGGTGAAAACCCTATGAAGTGCACTCCTTTCCCTCATGAAAGCCCCGTCTCTGGAAGGAGTTCAGGGTGGACGTCATGTGACTCATGCTCCCATCTGCAGTCTGAACTGACTGAACACAGCTAGCTTCGTTAAATACTGCAGCTTCAAAGGTCGTAAGATAAACATGATGCATAAACCAGCACACATGCATCTGCACACAACAGGAGCACTGCTGCCAAAGTAACCAGTGTATCCAGCTCTGCTGTTCCTCCGTCAACAGAACATCTCTGGTACTTGGGGTGTCCCTTCCCCTGCTTTCTTCACAGTGCCAGGCATTTGTTTGCTGCTTAAGCCTAACACACTGAGCGAGATGTGTCTTAGAACCCGAACACCTCCCCCAGCATGTACACACAATATAAGACAGAGAAATCACTCCTTTTTATTTATTTATTTATTTATTTTATTTTTTAAGACCAGGCTCTCACACAGGCCAGGTCAGCCTCAAACTTGCTAATAGCTGAAGATGATCATGGGGTGCCAGCAGGCCTGGCAGCATCCTAACTTTCGCTTTTAACGTCTATGTATCTTTATGCTTCAGAAAAGTTTCAGAAACAGCACATGTACATATGATGTGTGTGTGATGTGTGCAGTAAATAAAGCCGATTTACTACTCACTGTCTTGTTCAGAGAGTGTTTCTATGTTGCACTGGCTGGTCTGAAATTCAGAGAGCTACCTGTCTCTGCCTCCTGGATGGGGGAATCATAGCATCTTTTATAGACTTTATAGACTGGCCTTTAAAATCTGCAAATATTAAACTGGGCAATGGTGGCACACTCCTTTAATCCTAGCAATCAGGAGGCGGAGGCAGAAGCAGGTTTCTGTGAGTTCGAGGCCAGGCAGTTCTACAAAGTGAGTTCCAGGACAGCAAAGGGTATATTACACAGAGAAATTCTGTCTTGAAAAATCAAAAGTAAATAAATAAAATCCAAATACTGAACAGTTCCAGTAGTGTTTTGGTTAGGCAGACTAGAAAAGAGTTGGGGTTAGAATACCGTAATTTCAGAACAGAGCTCTTCCTCCTTTCCACTTAGCAGCCTCCTGCTCAGCCTTCACTGCTGGTCCTCAGCCACTACCATGGAAAACCCATCCCTCAGGGCAGCGGATAGTTCATAGGTAAAGGTGCTTGCTGCCATATCCGATGACCTGAGCATTCAATCCAGTGCTCTCTGCACTTGGTGATGTTGAGTGTCCCCATCAAAAACAGGACTCAGGGGTCAGGCAGAGCTACCTTCATATGCTCCATCACCACAAGAAACCATTCAAAGCCAGTGTCCTATCTATGGGTACCTACAGCAACAGATATACAGTCTGTATCCAAAGGGACAATATCCCATCAGCCAGTCAGTCCTACCTAGAGTAATTCTCTGAGGCTGGGGAGATGCCTCAGTGGACACTTGGTACTCAAGTTGAGAACTAGTGTTTAGACACCCAGACCCCACAGAAGAAGCTAAGCAGGCATGATGGCCTGTGATTCCAGTGCCTAGGGGGAGTTAGGAGCTGGAGAGTTAGACTAGCTGAACCAATGAGACACCTGATATTAACGTCTGACCACCTCATGCAAGCATACATGTGCCCACAAGCACATGTGTAAGCACACACACACACACATACACAAGTGCATGTGGACATGCACACACATACACCTCACATACATATATACAGAACTTCACTCTATATTAACATTGACTGAGTCCACTACAACACACAGACCTAAGGTACACATTAGAAAAACATGTATCCCAGGGCTGGAGAGATGGCTCAGTGGTTAAGAGTACTGACTGCTTTTCCAGAGGACCCATGTTCAATTCCCAGCACCCACATGGCAGCTAACAACTGTCTATAACTCCAAGATCTGACACCATCACACAGAGATACATGCAGGCAAAATACCAATNGAGGAGGTGGAAAATTTTTTAATAACAATAAAAAAGTGTCTGAAAAAAAATTAAGAAAAAAAAATTTCAGGGGCTGGAGAGATGGCTCAGAGGTTAAGAGCACTGAGTTCAATTCCAGCAGGTCCTGAGTTCAATTCCCAGCAACCACATGGTGGCTCACAGCCATCTATAATGAGATCTGGTGCCCTCTTCTGGCATACAAACATATATGGAAGAAATGTTGTATACATAATAAATAAATAAATCTTAAAAAACATTTCTCAGCACCTGTTGACTGTTTGTAACTCCTGGAAAAAGGATCTAATTGCCCTTCCCCCTAGCAACTATTAACTGCCTATAAACGATCACAAAGGCTCTCCTATCCAACAGGAGAGAAAGTTAAGGGCCCAGTCTTGTATATGACTCCTGTGGGTAATCTCAGATGCTGAGAGTTACAGAGGGCAATGACCACGTTATGTCTTGAAGACAGTGCTCCACAGCACAGTTCTTTAAGGGATTGGGTAAGGCCATGGATATCGGACAAGAGCATCTACTTTATACAATCCACGATGTAAATGCTAGCCTCTTCTGTCCTCACTAAGACCGATGCTTCAGCCAGATATCTGAGCAATCTTGTGACCATGAACATTACACTGGATTGAAACATGTGTTTATTTTCATTTCAACAAATGCTATGTGTTTGCTTTTGAAAACAACAGTCATAGTTCACAGTTTCCCAAGCACAATTTCAAATTGTTCTTTACTTCTACTTTAAGGTGAACAAGGAGCTAGAACCTTTAAAAACTTTGGTCAGTGTAGTAAGTACCGCATGACATCTGATTACTCCTCAGGTTTGTCCTAATAGTTTTCTTTGTTGACCAAGTGAATTAACTCTCTGGAAATAAACACCTCTTTTGAGTCCTCAGCCTTCCTTTTAATCAATTGTTCTGTTTCTCTTTATAAAAGTGTTTTGTGTATTAATTATAGTGAATCACTGTTTAAACTTTATGCTGCATATAGTTTTTCCACTATGCTGCATAAAGTTTTTGTCTAGAAAACCTTTACTAAAATATTTTTGGGATGTAGAAGTTATTTATGGAACATTGTCTGAAATATTCTATTTTGTGAATCAAAGGTGTCAAGATCCACTACTATCTACTGCTAAAAATGGGGAAAGTGCGACCTACTCAATCTTTCTTGTGGCCTTGTATAACTACTACTTGTAGAAGAAACTTTTTCTGTTACTTAATATTGATGGTATAATAGTACTGCACATTGAAAAATACTGAGTTTTGTTAGCAATATCTGGTTGACTCGCTTAGTTTTTCTTCCGTTAAATTATATATAGCTACAAGCTTAGAATCAGCTTCTATTCCAAGTCCACAGGAAGTTTTTGACAGCTTGATATCAGAATCTCTAATGATACCACAGCATGAATGGCTCAGAGTGGCCTTTCATACCCTGGAAATGTCTCTCATCTTTTCTAAGAAATTTCACACGTCTCTGCTCTCTGCTGTTGGGCTTGATATTGAGGCTCAGTGTTTGACCACATGTCTCAAACAAAAAAATGGAAGGCACAGTCACTTCCTTCTGAGCATCTTTCTTTCTGAAACCATAAGGAACTTGGTTGCTGTGAGAAGGGCAGAGTTCCCGGGTAGTCCTGTAGCAGAAATGACGATGTGGTTTTTCTAAAAAAAAAAAAAAAATAACATGTGCTTATATTGCTTCATAACCTCAATAAATGTTTGCTGAATTGGTTACAGGATGATCTCTGTGTGAAATTTTATTTATTGAAACTTCTCTTATTCATAAAAGCTTTTTTGTTAAATTAGTTAATTTGGTTTTTTTTCCAGCACAAAGTTTCCCCTCCCTCCTCTCCTTCCAATAGCTCCCCCAACCTATGCTACCCACTCTATCCGCTCCTCCTCCTTTCTCTTCAGTCGTGGCATATCAAGTTGCAGTAAGACTAGGCACATCCTCCCCTATTATGGCTGGACTAGGCAACCTAGTAGGAGGGAACGATCCCAACAGCAGGTGACAAGGTCAGAGACAGCCCCTGCTCCCACTGTTATGGATCCCACAAGAAGACCAAGGTACACAACTGTGACATATGTGCAAAGGGCCTAGATCAGTCCCACACAAGCTCTCTGGTCAGTGGTTCAGACTCTGGGAGCCCCTGGGAGCCAGGTTAGTTGATTCTGTGGGTTTTCTTGCAGTGTCCTTGGCCCCTCTGGTGCCCATAATCCTTCTTCCCCCTATGAATTCTCTGAACTCTGCCTAGCGTTTGCTGTGGGTCTCTGTATCTGTTTCCATCAGTAGCTGAGTGAGGCATCTCTGATGACAGTTGAGTTACAATGATCTATGACTATAGCAGTATATCATTAGGAATCATTTCATTGACTTTTTTCTGCCAGTCATGTTTGGTTCTGTCCTAGGTCTCTGTGATGTCCAGTCTCTGGGTTCTGACCCTCCAGGCAGTGTCAGAGGTGGGATCCTTCTCATCTCAAACTGGACCAGCCATTGGTTGGCCACTTCATAATTTCTGTGCCACTTTTGTCCCTGCACATCTTTTAAGCAGGACAAATTGTAGGTCAAAGGTTATGTGGCTAGGTTGGTGTCCCAGTCCCTCCACTAGAAGTCATGCCTGGGTTACAGGAGATGCCCAATTCAGGCTATGTAACCCCTATTGCTATGAATCTTAACTAAGGTCACCTTCATAGATTCCTGGGGGTTTCCATTGCTCTAGGGTTCTAGCTTGTCCTGGGGTGACCCTAATTCCAGTCGTGTCTACCAGTACTCTCTCTCCATCTTCCCCCCCAACCTGATCCCTCCTGTTCCCATGCTCACCCCATCCAGACTCCTCCCGCACTGTCCACTTGTGATGTCTATCCTATCTCCCCTTCACAGTGAGATTCATGTGTTCCTTCCCCCGCTTGTGCCCTGCTTGTTACTTAGCTCCTCTGTTCCTGTGGATTGTAGCATGATTATCCTTTATTTAACAGCTACTATCCACTTACAAATAAGGACATACCATGTTTGTCTTTCTGGTTCTGGGTTCTCTCACTCAGGATAATGTTTTCTAATTCCATCTATTTGCCAGCAGATTGCATGGTGTCATTGTTTTTAACAGATAAATAATACTCTGCTGTGTAAATGTACCACATTTCTTTATCCATTCTTCAGTTGATGGACATCTAGGTTGTTTCCAGTTTCTGGCTATTATGAATAAAACTTCTATGAACATAGCTGAGCAAATGCCCTTGTAATATTGTAGAGTGTCATTTGGGTATATGCCCAGGAATGCTTTAGTTGGGTCTTGAGGGAAGTTTTTAGAAATAATAATGCAGTAATTTTTGAGAATTTCATACAATGTACTTTGATTGTAATCATCCCTTCAGTCCCCCAACTCTTCTCAGATATGTCCTCACCTTCCTACCCACCCAACTTCATCTTCTCTCTTTAAAAAATAAATCATCAAGTGCAATATGTATTACCCAACTACTCCTGGGTAAAGGTCCTCCCTTGGACTCTGGCTGATTTATATATAAGCAATCACACCATTAGAAAAAATGGACTCTTCCTCTCCCCACAGCTCTAAAAGGCCAACAGCTCCTCAGACAGAGATGGGACTTGGTGCTGCTTTCCTATTTTCATACCAGGATTTGTTTTGCCATGAGGTTGAATAGTTCTTCTGCAGGCTGTCACAATTGCTATGAATTAGTTTATGCAATTACCCCATAGTGTCCATAAAGCACTATTTTCTTAGCACTATTTTATTACTCTACTATCTCTGGCTCTTACAGTCTTTCCTCCCCCTCCCATTATGATCCTTGAGCCTTGGTGGTAGGGGCTGAGTATGATACTGATGTTCCATTTATGGATGAGCATTCTATAATATCTTATGCTCTGCACATTGACCAGTTGTGGGTTTCTGTATTAATTGACATCTACTGATAAGGGCTGAAAAATGTACTGATCTATGGGTATGCCAGTAAGTCATTAGGAGATTTTTTATACTGTATCATTTTAGCAGAATAATATTAGGGGGCTCTATCCTATTCTTATCACCTACCTAGCCTCAGGTTAACAATAGCTGACCCTGATAATGACAGCAAGTATGGATTCCATCTTGTAGAGTGGGTCTTAGATCTAACCAGAAAGTGAATGACTACTCCCATAACTTTCATACCACTGTTGTGCCAGTGGGAATATCTTGATGAGCTAGTTGTTATTTTAGTTGGCAGGGTTTACACCTGAGTGAGATCGGTGGTTTCTTTTCTCTTACAGTAGCACGCATAACATCATCTATCACTATAGAATCTAGCCAATATGGAGAAATCTTTGAGGTTAGTACCTGTTTGAATTCTTCATGTTTCACGACAAAAGTATATGAAATCTTCAGCAATAGGGTCTTATTATCAAGTTCTGGAGGGTGACCAAAAGCAATGACAATAACCTTTAATGTTTGGTGGTCTCTGGAAGCCCACTGGCCAACAACTCAAAAGAGGTAACTTTGGAAAGTAATCTCAAATTTTGCCTTTTCTCCTTTCCTTCCCAGCAATTTCATTATAAAATATAATTTCAATGACTAATAACTTACTCGTGTAATGCATATGCCTTAATGAATTTTTGTGTATTCTCAGTTGTAAAGGCATCATCCAAATCAGTTTTAGAGCCGCCTCATCACATTTAATGGAAACCGCCATTGCCATTAGCTGTTACTCTATATCGTCTAATTCTCAGTCTTACAAACCAGATACTAAATAGAAAAGAAATGTAAATGTAATATGTACCTTTTGTGACTGGTTTCTTTCATTTGCATGTTTTTAAAGTTCATTCATATTGTAGCATGTATTAGTATTTCAATCATATCGATTTCAAAATAGTATTTCTTTGTATAAATATACTGTGCCTTATTCATACTTTCATCAGCTGATAGGCATTTGAGTCATTTCTATTTTTGTTATTACAAACATTCATGTACAAGCTCCTGTGCAGACATGTTTTCATTTCTCTTGGATACATATGTATGAGGAGACTTGAAGGACCATATGATAATTCTTCATTAAGCCCTTTAAGAAAATAGCATCCCCCAAATGTTCAAAACGACATTTTTGCATAAAGTAGAAGAAACAAAAATAAGACAAGGTGGGAGTGTTTAGGAGGCTATTAAAGTCATCATGAAAAAGAACATTGAAAGAACACATCAACCTTTAAATAATTTTTGAGTCTCCATCACACACTAAGTCCTGATGTAGGTGCCAGAGGTACTTCAAGAGAGGATGGAAAATAAATAAACCAGGAAATAAATAAACCATTTGAAATAGTAAAAAGAACCAAGAATAAAATAAAACAGGATGATATAAATGATGGGAGATGGTCAAGGGAAGGCAACATCAGATAGGGAGGTCATGAGGGGACACCTTATGATCCTTAAACCTGAAAGGTCACAAAATGTCTCCATAGAACCATTTGGAAATGATAATAGTAACACATATTCATTAGAGAACTTAGGAAAGAATAAATGATAGGTTGTTGTGGGAATTCATTCAACCAATAACTTTTAGGGTACCAGCCCTTTGGGCATGGTCTGAGGTGCTAAGTGTGCACTGATAAATGGGGGAAAGCAGTGTGCTTGCTCTCTTGGGAGGTCAGAGCAGAGCAAGCTTGTTCCCATCTCCCCAGAGCAGAGAAATGGGACACTGTGGTTTTCACTTCATCCAGTATTCAGTGAGTCTGTGTATTCCCTTTGAACTCTATTTCCTTTGTATCCCCATAATAAAGATAGCTTGTAACTCTTGCAATACCTCTTGCATTAATAGGCAATATTCCATGCTATTAACTCTTGCTAACTGAGTCAATAATCAAGTATATTTTTCAAGACTTTTCAGAATGTGGAATAAAGTGTCTTTTATATTTGCTTCTTTCATCCTTTTTATTGTTTAGGAACTGTAATTATTACCTATAAGGTATATAAGTTATCATTCCCTTCTCTTTATTGCAAAGTGAATTTCATGAAGAAAACTCTGCCTGTAGTATCCTCACTATTACATGTCTTTGAACTGTGATTGTCAGCCATATTTGGAAATAAAATTCTCAGCAAGGCACAGACAAAATATACTGTTTCTGTAGTCAAATTCAGGAAATAGAAATATGATACCTTATCAGTATCTATTTTTGTCCAAGAAAATGAACTACAACACCAAAATATTTTGACTGTTCTCTAGCAAGAAATGATTAGTTTTAATTTCAGCATGGTGGTTGCTCACTGGTAAATTTAGCCCTCAGCAGGCTGAGGTGGGAAGATTGCTATAACTTTGGGGCTAGTCAGAGCTCTATCATGAGTCACTGCCTCAAAAAGAAAACAAGAAAATAAGATAGATTATCCATGTTTCTAGCACCAAACTTGCCCAGGATATTTTGGATAAATTAAGATGTAAGAGTTAGCCAATAAGAAGCTAGAGCGAATGGGCCAAGCAGTGATTTAATTAAAAAAACTGTATTCTCACACTCCCTCAAGATGTGACACTGAATTTATGTTACCTGAAGGTTAATACAACAATCTAAAAACTAAACTATGATTATGTCTCCACCTGTCTCACACTTAGCCTGTTTCTATTCTCAACTCCTTATCACTAACCTTTCTCCTTCCAGAATTTGCCAAACACAAAAAATGAGGAAATTTTGGTAGAGAATGGCATGAATTCAATAATTCAACAGATATTTGTTGAGTGTTCTCAGAAAAGCTGGCTTCCCAGATGATGCTCACATTAGGAATAATAGGAGAAGGGAATAAGTAAGTGCACCATATAAGCCATAAAATCTATCAAACCTCAACAAGAAGACAAGAAAACACCAGAATAAAAAGGAAGATGTTGAAGAGGTGGGTGAAAATTAAGTTGACCATGGAAGTCATGCCACATCCTTTACTTGCTTAATGAATCCCATTTTCCCTCCAAACTCAAGTGCCTGTGTAATTCAGTGAAGATCAGGGCCAATTTCACCCCAGGAAGTATATCTTAATTAATTTGAGCCAGTTGGCCTGGTCTATCTCTCTTTCCAGTGATTGGTTTAGAGCTAAGGCAAGACAATGTTGACTGGGGAAAACTGACTGGAGATAGTTGAATTTTATTCCTTCCACATCCCTTTAGATGTTCTTTGCGAAACGTTGTATGGAGCTGTTAGAGGAGTTGGTTCTTAAATCCATAAAGCAGAAGATGAAGATGAGAGAAGAGATGGAAAGAATCTGGGTCAAAGAAAACCTGGAGCCATGCTATCTGCTGACTTCTTGATATGTGAGATCAAATCTTCCTTATTATTTAAGGCAGTTGAACTAGTTTGTCTCTTGCTTGTCTTCTGGGCTATTGTCCAAAGCAACCTCTTTAAAAAATATGTGAGCACAGATATGAATAATAGGAAGGTAAGCACAGCACAAAGACATCTGGCCTTGATCTGCCAGTTCATCACAGTGTGATCATCTTACAGGAGACTCAGCACGGCAAAGCATAGGCACACTTTTTGGATATAGGGCCCTAGACATCACGGCAATGAATTCTTTATATTTGTTACATGGAGGAATATCAGTGTACGAGGCTGTTTTCTTTTGGGCCACCAAGCAGCTCCCAAATCATGACACAGACTTATCATTAATTTTGAATGGTTGGCCTTACTTTATCTCTTTTCTTCCTAGTTCTTATAACTTAACCTGTTTCTCTTCATCTACATTTTGCCTCAGGGTGTTTTTATCCTTTTTCTTTCTTTATGTCTTACTTTTCTGCTGTCTCTATGTCTGTCAGTGATTATTTTTTTTGAGACAGGGTCTCTCTATATATCCCTAGCTTTCTTGAAACTAGCTATGTAAAACAGGCTGGCCTCCAACTCACAGAGAGAGAACCACCTGCCTCTGCCTCCCAAATGCTGGGATTTAAGGTGTGCGCAACTATATCTCATGACATTGTTGTTTAAAGAAATTTGTAAATGGATTTGCAAGTAGATGAATTTCAATAGATGAATTGCATGTAAAATACAATATATAATACCCATATGATTTTCTGAGACTATAATAGTCACTATATTGTTTCAGCTTGCTGTCCTGTTGCTGTGAGAAACCACTGACCAATAGCAACTAAAAGAGGGAAATATTTTACCTTAGCAGTTGTAAACCATCATCAGGGGATGTCAAGCCAAAAACTCAAGGTAGATGCTTTAAGCCAGTAGTTCTCAACCTGTGGATCATGACCACTTTGGGGTAGAATGACCATTTGATAGGGATCACATATCAGATATCCTGCATATCAGATATTTACATTGTACTTCATAACAATAGCAAAATTACAGTTATCAAGTAGCAACAAAAATGATTTTATGGTTGGGAGTCACCAAAACATGAAGAACTGTATCAAAGAATAGCAGCATTAGGAAGGTTGAGAACCACTGCTTTAAACTGTGGAAGAATATCATTCACTGACTTGTCTAGCTTGTTCAGTGACTCTTGCTCATCTGTCTTATACAGTCTTGACCCACCTGCTTAGGATGATGCCACCCACAGTTGTCTAGACCCTCCAACATCGATTACCAATGGAAAGAATTCTTCACAGATATGGTCACAGGACAATCTGATTGAGGCAATTCTTCATTTGAGATTTCATGTTATTTAGTGACTCTAGGTTGGATCAAGTTGACAATAGAATCTAACCAGCAGTTTATATTAGGTTTACTTTGGCTCAAGGCATTCTTAAAATCATGTTTTCGTTCAACTAATTTACTTTGGAGATCATTCAAGAAACCATTGTGTGGGAATGAGAAAATGAGCTAGTAAGGAAAGGAAAATCAGTGATGAGTGAGTTAATAAAGAGAAACCTAGAATGGGCAACTAAAATTCAATCTCCTGGACCACCTACTAATAGACTTCACATCATAAACACCAAATGTTTTTGTGCTATCTTTGTTCTCTGTGTTATAAATCACCTACCTAAAGAAGATAACAAATAATGTCAATGTCAACAAGTGTTGATTTATAGTTACATAACCATTATAGAACTCCTTATTGTATTTATTGCATTTTATTGGCTACGTATTATATCTTAAGCATATGCAATACTGACTGACATTTAATCACTACTTATGAAAATACTGAATAAATTAATGATGAATAAATGCTAAACTATAGGAATCAAAATCTAGTATAAAATTTCCTGGACCTACTTTAACAATTGTTCTTTAAATAGATATATTGCAGATGCTGAAGACTCAGTAAAAGAGATGTTGCAAATTGACAAACATATTTAATTTTGGATGAACCTATGCTAAATTTAAGACTTGGAAATGCAAATAGGGAAGACAGATTAAAAGCTTTTTTTTTCTGGCTGGGTCATGAGGTATTTTGACAGAGGACAAGCTCAATAGCGGAACTAGAATAAAGAATTCTGTGTAAATTGAAAAGATTAATCTAAAAAATTAGCTTACACCATCTTTTAATGTATCTCAGTCAATCAGAAAACTGTATATATATGTGAGGGAGACTATCATTGTGAGGGGGACTATGTTGATCTATTACTGCCATTTGAAAATGAAATTGTTCCATACCAGATCCACTTAATACCCCCACAAAGCAGTCAAACATCCTTCATCCTTTAGTCTTTCCTGTTTAGCTTCTTAATTTTAGATTAAAATAGAAACTGTATAAGAAACCATCTAATGCATGTAATGATTTTTATCTTGTTTACTGAAAAAAAAATCCAGTGAATGTAATGTGGGATTCCCCTCTGTATGCTGTTATTACTATTGATGAGTAAAGAAACTGCCTTGGCCTGTTGATAAACTATCATTGTCTCTTCTTCCCCTCTTCTTCCTCCTCCTCTTCCTTCTTTCTCTAATTTCTAATTCTTAGGTTTTTCTGTTTGTTTGTTTTTGTTTTCATTTTGTTTTTGCTTTTTTTGTAGATCAAATCTGACTCTACCACCCAGGCTGGCCTATAAATCTCACTATATAGTCTATAACCTAGGCTTGCCTCAATCTTATGACAATCCCCTGTCTCAGCTTTCCAAGTACTGGAATTAAAAATATGAGTCACTATTCCCAGCTCTGTTTCTTCTTCTTAAAATATGCCTTTCTCCTTAATTTGTTACATATTCATTAATTTTTTATTTTATTCTATTTTTTACATGCTGATCTCAGTTTCCCCTCCCTCCTCTCCTCTGAGTCCCTCCTCCACCTCCAGGCTACCCCCATCCACTCCTCTTCTGTTTCTCTCCAGAAAAGGGCAGGCCTCCCGTGGATACCAAACAAACATGACATTTCAAAGTGCTGTAATACTAGGCATCTCCTCTCCTATTAAGGCTGGACAAGAAATCCCAGTAGGAGGAAAGGGTCACAGAATCAGTCAAGAGTCAGAGACAGCTCCTGCTCCCACTATTAGAAGTCCCACCAGAAGACCAAATAACACAACTGGAACATATATGCAGAGGGCCTAGAATTTTTTAACTTTCTTATTTATTCTTTGTCTTTCACATCATGCACCTCCATTCCATTCACTCCCCCATCCCTGCATATCAAACTTCTGCCCTTGCAATCTCCCCCACTTAAAATAAAATAAAATAAAATTTCAAGAAAAAAGAAAGAAAAGTCAATCTGGTCATGGAAGCTGCAGTGTGACACAGTGAGCCATGCAGTAAACCCTTTTCTCCATATGTCTTTACTTGCAAGTGTTCATTGCAGAGTCATTGGTCTGGTTCAAGACCTCTGGTTTCAGCTATGCTATTGATAATGGGCCTTCACTGGGACGCCCCTTGCTTATTCTGCTGTTTCTCTGTGTTGTTGAGATCCTGAAGCTTCAGATCTGCAGGACCTGCCCCTTCATGTGCTCCAGCAGATCACAAATGGGCTGGATATTGGGATGGGCCAACTCATAACCCTGGTTCTGGGCCTGGGTAGTGCAGGGCTGGTCAGCTCTTCAGGTCTCCCTTGTCCTCACCACCAGGGAGAGCTCTCCTGCATTGCCCTGGCTTGTTCCTCCATTGCAGCAAAGAGCAAGGGGCAAAGCCAGTTCTCCTGCTTTCACATCCTCAGGGGCAGTTCTGCATCTACACCTTCGAGGTCAATTCTACTGTGTTGTTCAGGTGAGGTATAGGGGCCCCTCTCCCAAGTGCTGCAGCTGATGAGCCACAGGAACAGCTTTTCTGCTCTTATGACCTCAGGGCCAGCTCTTCCAACTGCCTGAGGGAGGTCATCTCCCCCACCCCCCGTCCATGCTGTCACATGACAGATGAGTAATGAGGACAGCTCTCCCATGCTCACAGCTTTGGAGCTGGCTTCCCCACACTTCCACCAACAGGATTGGCTCTATTGGGCTGCCCAGGCAAGGTGCAGACAGAGCCTGCTCTGACCTGCTGCACGTGGCAGAGGGCAGGGACAGCTGTCCCACTCGTATGACCTCACAGCCAGGTCTCCCACCTGCCTCAGGCATTGATGGGTGGGGGCAGGGTGGGGGAGGACATCTCTTTTCTGCAACCATTCTGCCACGAGCCGGATGAGTAATGAGGACAGCTCTCTCCCATGCTCACAACTTCAGGACTGGCTCACCCTCACCTCTGCCAAGGGGCTTGGCTCTATTGTGCTATCCAGGCGAGGTACACGGCCTGCTCTCCTGAGTGCTGCCCAGACCCCAAGTGTTGCAGTTGGTAAAGGGGGTCAGCTCCTTCACCAGCTGGAGGCAGTAGGGACATCTTACCCTCATCGCCACCATCACACCACAGACGAGGGAGGTGGTGCCAGCTACGCCCCCTCATGCCCTCAGGGCTGGCTCACTCAGGTCCCGATCTACAGGGTCAACTCTACTGTTCTGCCAAGGTGAGGTGTAAGATCTGTTCTCCCAAGGGCTGCATGTGGTGAGTGGTTGGTCAGGTCCCGCACCTGCTGCAGGTGGCGAGGGGTGAGGGGAGGCATCCTTCCCATACCACATGGCAGATGCGACCTGCTCTCCTCTTTTCCCACCCTCAGAGTCAGCTCACCCTTGCCCCTCCCAACAGGATCAGCTCTGTTGTGCTGCCCAGGTGAGGTGTAAGACCTCTCTCCTGAGTGTTTCAGCCCATGAGAGACAAAACCAGTTCTCCCTCATGTTGTAGCCGGTGAGAGTGTGGGGCAGGGCCAACCCTATACAGCCCTATCCTCTTGTCCTTGGGTGGTATCAGGAGTCACAGACCGTGTTTACATCAGGGCCATGAGCCCAGACATGGGCCCCAGACATCATCATGGGTGGTAATCGTGCTACCTACGTCAGCCGGCTCCTCACCATTTTCACCTCTCCAGATATGCCTCTGTCCACAGACCATGAACCATTCTCTCTCTCATACTGCACCATACATTTGCTCCCCATAATAGTGCTCATCTGCTCGGCACCAGGTGTGGGCCTCCTGGTCCACTCAGTCTGTCACGGCACTGGGCAGGACCCTGCTTACAAGTGGTGCCTGACTACCTGGCACCAGAGGTGCCTGGGGCAGAGCTCTGTTCTTCTCCTGGGAGTCTCCAAGTTTAGAAAAGGCAGCAGATGGGCTCCTGGGTGAACTTCTTCCTGCCCCAAGTCTAGTGACCTGGGGCAGAGCTGTGTTTGTCCTCCAGAGGTCTGCCAAGTTTAGAAACAAGGGTTTCTAATTTTTAAGAAAGGAAAGATAAATTGAACATCTGGAAAAAGAATAGAATTTGACACTTTTCTGTATAAAAGGATAGATTTTTGAGCAGTGAAGCAACATGCCCAAAACTGAGCAGTGTTGGATCTGTTGGTGAACAGTTACTGGGTGTTCATCACACTGTGAAGTCCATTCAAAGTCATCCAACAGCAACGGAGAGACAGAATAATGAAGATCAGTGGGTCACCCTCATAGATTCCTGGGGGTTTCCACTGCGCTAGGTTCCTAGCTTGTCCCCTAGATGGCCTCCAATTCCAGTTGTGTCTCCCAGTACTCTTTCCTTCCATCCTCTTCCCACCTCATCCCTCCTGTTCCCATCTTCAGCCCCTACCCCTAAATGTTCACTTCCTTATCGAGGCTTTAGTTAATTCTCTGACAAGGCCAAATCCTAATCAGATAAACATGCATCACCCTACAGGTGGTTGGATTACAACTATTATAGTGGAGACTCATAACTATCTGTTCGATGATGAACAACTGCATCTAATTAGTGAATGAAGCTACATTTCTAAAGATAGAATAATCTTATCTCTTGCTGGAGGTTCAATTGTGTGCCCTGGCCCAAAATCCTGTGTTTAAACTTCTAGCCCAAGTACATCACAATTGTATTGTACTTGTATAATTATCTCCTGTAGAAAACAAAAAGTAACCAAGTTTAAGTGGGTTTAATATGTGATTTTTTGATGTGACTGATACTCTTTTTAAGATTTATTTTATTTCATATGCATTGATTATTTTGTCTACATGCATGTATGTGGAACATGTGCATGCCTGGTGCCCTCAGAGGTCAAAAGAGGATATTGGATTCCCTGGAACAGGAATTACAGACAGTTGTATTTCATCATGTGGATGCTGGAAGCCAAACTTGAATCCTCAGCAAGACCAACCAACAAGTGTTCTTAAGCACTGAGCCATCTCTTCAGCCCCCAGAACTGATAGTGTCAAAGGAAGAACATACTTAGACAGAGACAGAAGTCAAAAGGATGACACACAGAAACAATCATACTGCAAAGGTCATCAGTCATCTAGAAGCCAAGGAGAGAAAGAAGAAACCAGTGCTACCAAGATTCTTGTTCTTGGAGTTCCAGCATCCAGAACTGTGAGAAAAAAATGGTGTTTATTATTTTCACCATTCAGTTGCTGTACTTTGTTTAGGAAGCTCAGGAAAACTAATATATCTCCATTACTTCAATGGGTCAGTGTGCACTGTGGTGGAATGCACCCAGAACTGTCTCATTCTTCAAGAGTTGCCCTCATGTACTCTGCCAAATACAGTTTTGAATCTGCCAGGATGCTCCCATCTGCTCTAAATGAAGTAGCATTCATCACTGTCCTGTATGTTCACTGTGAAAGCCAATCTTTATGAACTGGGGGATGAAGTGACCTTGATGCTATGTGTAGTATCCTTACTACATGGGTAGAGATCAATAGTGCTTAAGGAATCTGCCTTCGGGCACCTTTGGTGTTGAATAAATGCAGTTTTACTATCCTTTCAAAAGAACACACAAAAGTATTTCCTACAAGTTTTATGACAGAGCGTTTTAACATTTCTGTCCATTCCATTCATTTTTCCTTGGAGCAGCTGTGATAACTGGTAGGCGCATGTTTAAAATGATAAGATTCTTTACATGAGGAGATGGCACTGGTCAGTAGTAGAAAAATATACTGTTTTCTATTAATTTTTAAAGAATGTTTTAGAGACATTTTAGAGCATTAGCTTATTTTATTAATATATAATATGATAATATTAATAGTAGAACAAGCCTTCCACTTGAATAGGTTGCATCATATTTGTAAGTGGTGTCATAAGTGGTTAATAGCCTAGCCCAAAGCTAACTGTGTTTTCAAATATGATTAGTATTTCTCTGTCTTTTTCTTAATGCTCCATTAACTAGTGCAAAGTAAGTGGTCCCACTGCCAAAAGCCTTTTCCATTTAATGGAAAATGCATTTATTCACTTTGCAAGTTAATTAAAGCCATATGGAATTCAGAACAGAAGATTGTGACTTACACATTTTCTCATAGAGAGATTTAGAAAATACAGAGCCATTTGTGCCCAACGGGACTCCCATAGGCTTTCATATCTGAAAATGAAAATATCAGTGTTTAAACTTTTGCCTCAACTATGACAATTTTCATATGCATTATTACAGCAAAATTCCAAAGTATATGTGATTCATAGCAACAAGGGGTACCATATATTGAAACCTTTGTAAGGAAAATAATT
>LOJH01038027.1:0-15139 GCA_001685095.1 Ellobius talpinus | reverse complement strand
CTATTCTATTTGGATGCATACCTTCCTAAGCCTGGATGGAGCAGGAGGGCCTTGTACTTTCCACAGGGCAGGGTACTTGCCCTCTCTTAGGACTGGAGTGGGTAGGGTGGAGGGTGTGTCGGGGAGCAGGAGGGAAGTAGGAGGAGGGGAGGATGTGGAAATTTTGATTGGTATTATTTATAAAGTAACAAAAATGTAAATATTTTTAAAAAAGGAAAAAAACATAAAAGTACAAATATATAGTACTAATTTATGAAAGATAATGTTTTTGTAACAATTTATGACATTTGAAATTTGCCAAGAATGTACAAGGTAGCAAGTGGAATTCCTAAATGCCTATGCTCAAATTCACATAAGTTTCCTGCTGTTGCACTTTCCGTGTGTGTATACCTATATTTGTGTAGTTGGGTCTCATTATTCATAGTAAATACAGTCCATATGGCTGCTGTGAATATTGAGCTACAACTCTTGTGGTAAAATAAAATATTTGTTTACCATGAAAACAAAAAAGAGAAAAGTTTATAGCTGAGTTTGTGTTTTTGTTTTTTTCCTTTTTACTGTGAAGAGTACATTTCAGTACCATTAACACTAGCTAGTAGTAGTGGAGGCTCCATTTATGCACCAGCTCCACTACTCCATGTTCAATGAGATATATAGGTGTTGTCATAAGCAATAAGACCTTGTCACCAGTTTGTATAGAACAATCAATAGCTTTTGCAATAGCTTGTGTTGTTTGGAGGTTTCTATAGTCACCTTTGGCCAATAATTCAATTAAATGTCACTCATCCTGGCAGTGGAAGTTTTATTTGGTGGCAAGAAACTTCTAGTTAGAGTTTTGTCTTCCCCATTATTTGTTGATTATTATTTAGATTTCTTTCATATATGTGAAATATATATGTATATATATATACACTAATAAGCTTGTATTGTAGTAGGTTTCTTCAAATGGCCTCTACTTTTAGCTCTTTATCCTCATATTTCCCCACTTGCCACATCTTTCCTCCTCGTCCAGCTTTAATATTTCCATTTGAATGCCCATACCCCTTCTGTCTACAGGTATCTATTTTATTTCTACTTCCAAGGGAGAATCTTCTCTTCCTGCTAGTCCCTTTCTTTGTATTTGACCACTATTATATGGAATACGGTATGAGTATTGAAAATTTAAATGCTAACATCTATTAACCCAGATTTATTGGCTCTGTGATTTTCCTTGTGCTGCTATTGAACCCCCTGGCTCCTACAATTCTTTAACACCATCACTATAGGATTCCTTGAGTCCTGCCTAATGTTTGTATATGAGTCTCTGCATCTGTTTAAATCCATTTCTAGATGAATCATCTCTAATGATAGTACGGCTAGGTACCAATTTATGAGTATAGTAGAATGCCATTAGGGATCATTTCATTGATTTTTTTTCCTTTCCTGTTTGGTTCTATCCTAGGTCTCTTGGCTATCTTATCACTGAGTCCTGATCCTCAAGGGTGAGATCCTTCTCATGCTGGGCCAGTCATTGGTTGGCCACTCCCATGATTCCTGAACCACTTTTATCTCAGTACATCTTGAAGACAGGACACATTGTAGGTCAAAGGTTTTGTGGCTGGTTTGGAGTCCTAGCCCTTCCACTGGAAGTTTTGCCTGGTTATAGGAGATGGCTAGTTCAGACTCCATATCTCCCTTTGCTAGGAGTCTTAGCTCATGTGACCTCCTAGATTTCTGGGAAGTTTCCATTACACTAGGTTTCTAGTTCCTCCAAGAGGTGAGTCAGATTCCAGATTGCAGTTGTCTCAATATTCTCTCCCTCCATATTTCTGTCACCTGATTCCTCCTGACCCCCAATCCACCCAGACACCTCCCCATATCCAATGGCATGTCTATTATATTTCCCATTCAAACTAATTTAATCCCCCCAGGGCCTTTCTTGTTACTTAGATTCTCTGGACCTGGGGATTATAGCACAGATATACTTTACTTTATTGCTTATAAACACACTATGTTTATCTTTCCGAGTCCAGATTTTCTCACTAAGGATGATTTTTTTTTCTTGTACCTTCCATTTCCCAGCAATGACATCATTGTTTTAACAGTTGAATAATAGTTCATTGTATAAATGTATCATTTTCTTTATCTAGTCGTCCATTGTTTCCAGTTTCTGAGTACTACTTAGCTAGTAAAAATAAAGCTTCAATTAACATAGTTGAACAAATGTCCTTGTGGTATGGTGGAAAATCCTTTGGATATAAGTTTATGAGTGCTATATCTGGGTCTTGAGGTAGATCAATTAACAATTTTATAAGGTACTACCATATTGATTTACAAAGTGGCTTTATAAGTTTTCATTGCCACAGTAATGGAAAAGTATTCCCCCTACTTCACATTCTCATCAGAATGAGCTGTTAGTAGTGTTTTTGATATTAGCCATGATGACAGGTATAAGATGGACTCTCAATCTCCCTTTGAGTTTTTTCTTGATGACTAAGTTTACTGAACATTTATTCAAGTGATTATTGGCCATTTGAGATTCTTATATTCAGACTTCTTTGTTTAGATAAGCTCCCCATGTTTTAATTGGAGTTGGAGTTTTTAAAGGCCTTTTCAGAATCCAATGAGATGATCATGTGTGTTTTTTTCTTCTTATTTTGCTTATATGTTGGATTATAGTGATGGATTTTCATATGTTGAACCCATCCATGAATCTTAAGTATGGAAAACAATTGATCTTGGTGGATGATCTTTTTATTGTGTTTTGTGTTCTGTTTCTAAGTATTTTATTGAGTATTTTGGCATCAAAAATCATGAGACGAATTGCTCTGTAATTCACTTTGGTTATCTTTTGTGTAGATTGGAAATTAGGGTTACTGCAGCATCATAAAATGAATTTGACATTATTGCTTCTGTTTCTACTGTATAGAATAATTTGAGGAGTATTGATATTAGTTCTTCTTTGAAATTCCTTTAGAATTCTCTGGTGAAACACTCTGTCACTGGGCTTTTTTGCTTGTGAGACCTAAATAATTGATTCCATGTCCTTTGGGTATGTAGGTCTATTTAAATTGTTTATATAATCTTGATTTAATTTTGGTACAAAGTATCCATTGAGAAAATTGTCCATTTCTTTTAGATTTTCTAGTTTGGTGGAATACATGTTTTTAAGGTACAACCAATTGATTTTTTTTGGGGGGGGGAATTTCTTCAATGTCTATTGTTACATCCTCTTTTTGTTTCTGATTTTGTTAATTTAGATATTCTCTCTCTGTCTTTTAATTATGTAAGATAAGGGTTTATCTTTCTTGTTGATTTCCTTAAAGAATCAACTATTTGTTTCATTAATTCATTATATTGTTATCTTTGTTTCTATTTCATTAATTTCAGCTCTGAGTTTGATTATTTCTTGCCTGTTACTTCGTTTGGATGTGTTTGTTTCTTTTTGTTCTAGAGCTTTCAAATATGCAGTTAAGTCACTAGTATGACATCCCTCTACTTTCTTTTTGTCAGATATACTTTTTTAAGTTAAAACCTTCTTATTTTAATTGCTTGGATCAGAATGTGCTATACATATTCCCGAATTCCCTTCCACTTGCCACCTTCCCCTTCCACCATCCCCCCATCTTCCACACTTCTTATCTACTAAGGAGTTCTTGTCTATTTTTTCCTTTCTATTCAGATCCACATATGCCACATTTTCCTTATCCATTCTTGGGTTGAGGGGCACCTAGATTATATCCAGGTTCTGGCTATTATGAATAATGTTGCTATGAACATAGTTGATCAAAAGTCCTTTTGGTGTTCATGTGCATTATTTGGGTATATGCCCAAGAGTGTTATTCCTGAGTCTTGACGTAGATTGATTCCCAATTTTCTGAGAAACTGCCATACTGATTTCTGAAGTAGCTTTACAAGTTTGCCATCCCATCAGGAATGGGGGAATGTTCCCCTTCTTATGGCATCCTCTCCAGTATAAGTCATCATCAGAATGTTTGATCTTGGCCATTATAAGTGTAAGATAGTATCTCAGAATTGTTTTGACTTGCATTTATCTGATGATTACGGAGTTCAGCATTTCCTTAAGTGTCCTTTTGTCATTTGATGTTTGTGAATTCTCATTTTAGGTCTCCACATCAATTTTTTTTTATTATATGGTCCTTTGATGTCTAGTCTCTTGAGTTCTTTGTAGAAATTGGAGATCAGTCCTCTGTCAAATTTGGGATTTGTGAAGATCTTTTCCCACTCTGTAGGCTGCCATTTTGTCTTGTTGACCATGCTTTGTTTCACAGAAGCTTCCTAGTTTCAGGAGGTCCCATTTATTTATTTTTTCTTTCAGTGTCTGTGCTATTGGTGTTGTATTTAGGAAGTGGTCTCCTGTGCCAAGACATTCAAGGCTGCTTCCCAAGTTCTCTTCTATGTGGTTGGCTTTATGTTGAGGTCTTTTATCTATTTAGATCTGAGTTTTGTGCATGACAAGAGACATGGATGTATTTACATTCTTTTACTTGTCGATATGCTCTCGTTATGACAGCACCATTTGTTGAAGATGCTTTCTTTCTTCTACTTTATAGTTTTAGTATCTTTGTCAAGAATCAGGTGTTCATAGGTGTGTGGATTCATATAAGAGTCTTCAGTTTGATTCTATTAGTCTGTCTGTCAGTTTTTGTGTCAATACAAAGCTGTTCTCAGTGCTATAGCTCTAAAGTAGAGCTTGAAGTCAGGCATGGTGATCCCTCCAGAACTTCTTTTACTTTATAGGATTGTTTGGACTATCCTGGGCCAATACCATGAACTTCAATTGCCACCTTCTGCTCCTTTGCTATGGCCATTGGAAAGCAATTTTAGGCATCTGAGTTTGGGATGATTAGGTCTAGGCCCCAACATCTGAATTTGTGTTTGTAGGATGTGCGTTTTGTTCCTTGGTTTCTGCATCCTCTTTGCTTTTCAAGTCTTCCTTACCTAGGTTCCTGGCAGCCTCTGTGACCTCTGATCTAGTAGGGAGTCTGTCCAAGTTGGGAGCTGGCCTTATTGTCAGTTGTTTGGCCTTTGATGGAGCAGAGAGTTTCTATTCTTCTTAATCATGTGGCCTGTGCCTAAGTGTGTTGCAGTACAAAAGATTTCCACATTAGCCCAGAATGGAGTATAATAAAGTTTTATTTATTAGGGGTTGAACTCACAGAAAAAATAGTGATCTGCAGTCCTCTGCATGCTCATGGAACTGGAACCAAATATAGTAGCCAAGGGGCCTCTGCACATGTTTATATCTGGATTTATAGTATATGAGACCATGCCCAAAAGGGGCCAGTAACTTAAAGGCTATTGTTTGAAGGAGTTCCCACAGCAACAGTGGCTGAAGTCCCCTGTGCTGGCCAGTAGCAGGGCAGCTGATGAGCTGGGAAGGCATGAGCTGTGGGTAGTGTCTTGGGGAAAAGAATCTAAGGAGTGGAGTAGTTCAGCTGACTGATGGGTCAGTTATTTTTTCTGAATGGTTTGGCCTGTGCCTGAGTGGTCAAAGTCTGTTGGGGTGTGAGCAAGGCCAGGCCTTGGTGTTGGCATGGAGTAGACAGAGTGAAGGGCCTTTGGGAACAGAATATAGGAAGTAAGGCAGGTCAGGTGGCAGTAAGGTCACTTACCTGTCCTTTTGACTTGTTTGTCCTGCATCTGAGAAGTGGACAGTCTACTGGGCATAGGGATCAGGCTATGTTTTAAACTTTGAGAACATGATTTATGTCTGCATGCTTAGAGAAATTAAATTGTTCTCATAGATAATCATAAAGTCATATTTTATTATACATGAAACTTCACTACATATGTTTGAAAGTCACCATAAAAATGGTCATTTCTTTATGTTTCAGACAAGTTGCAACATTTATGGACATCTTTTGGCTTCTTCACCTTCATCACAGTAACCATCTTAAATCTTAGAATGTTATCATCAAAATTGCACACATATTCACCTAACAAAATCTGCAACTATTATATATATAATATATTTTAATTTTACAGATTTTATACACATACATTTATACCATATAATATATTTATAAATCATGTATATATAAGATATAAATATACACAAACATCAATTATATTATATAATTAATATATAATGTTATATATTAGTATACTATATAAATATAATAAATAAGTGATTTATAAATATATTATTTACTATGTACGTACAAATATTATATTTTTATATATAATATATGTATATACATATGTGCATGTGTGCATGTACATATAAACTTTAAGTGATCCCATGATTTGGTTAATGAGAAATAAATGATGATTAGAATAGAATCATGTTTCTTTGAGTAAATTGTGATTTATTAGTGGAGATTTTTATTTCCTTAACTCTGTCAACTCTGATATTTGATCTTCATGTAGAAATTTTAGTACCATGCAGTAGAATTTTAAGAGATGACTTTTGCATTGAGGTCTTAAAAAGTTAATTTATTTCTGTGAAAAAATAGTTTTTAAATATATTACCTCATGCACTTAATGAAAGTTTTAAATCGTGTTTACTTGCAACATAAAGCAGAATTTCCTTTCTTATTTTCAATCTATTGCCCACATGCTGAAATATTTCAAACAAAAATCTGCTATAACATTTTTATTTCTCAAAACATAAAAACAAAAGCAGTGTTCAGATGTTTTATCATTTATATGCTTATGCTGAGAAATTTGCAAATTTCTCAGAGTTTGTATCATTTTCTGTTCACCTTCTAAAATGTTAATCTTGAGAATTCATTCATTTACTTCAAAATTATGTGCAAATTGCTCTTGGTATAAGTGAAATAAAACAAGCTAACTCTAAGGAATAGTTAAAACTTTTATAATAAGATGTGACATACTTTACTTCTAGTTAACATAAGTAATGTACATTACTTTAAACTAATGTACATCAGAGAATGAATTGAAAATAGAGAAAACTGCAAAGGAAAAAGTACTACATAACCTTAAGATAATACTTGTGAGCAACTTTCTGTATGTGCATCTAGATTAACAGAAGCAGTACCATATGGAGTTGTTTGTAATTTTTCTACGTTTAAATGACAACTTGCTAATGAAAAATTTAAGCACATAGAAAAATGCAAAGTCAATATTAATCTCATCATTATCTGCAACTACTATATCAGTCAGAGCTTGACAGAGAAATAAAACCAATACTATTTGTAGTGTGTGTGCACACTCTAAAGTTTGCCAGAGAAATAGAACCCATACTGTTGGTATGGTGTGTACACACACACTCACACATGCATGTGAGGACACACACACACATCTACACATATGTATTTATATAGATATGATATATGTTTGTATACAAAAGAACCAGGGAAGAACAAGTATTACAACTTGAGTTTTAGGTAGTTTACTGTCAGAAATCACCCATGATAATGAAAATAACCTATATTAAAATCAACATATCACCAAAAGATGACATGAAAATGTTGAGACAAGGTTTTATAAAAAAAAATGTGTTAGGAAAAGAAGAATAGATATAGGAGAGTATAATGGTGGTGAATACTCTCTCTCTCGTGTGTGTGTGTTTGTGTGTATGTGTGTGTGTATGTGTGACACTTCAGGGAATGGCATTCCTTGACTAATTAGATAAGCGCAATAATGATTTCTATGTTGGGATAACTTTTACAGCTTTTAATTTGCATTTTCTCTACATATTTTTAGATTATCTTGCAGGGAACAATATTACTTACATTAAACATGAAAAGGAAAAGCCACATTGTATAAACATAATCTGCCAATTTAGTTTTCTTATGTAATGTCATTTTAAAAAAATGTCTTCACACTTATATCTAGAGGTTTATGAGAAATGTAGGTACTGTATAAGAATAGTAACCAAACCCAAATAGTATTAATAAATGCCAGGTGAAATATCACAGTCTGAATGTTCTATGATATTCCTATTAGAGAATATTTGATTTTAACTTGTGTGAGAAAGGAGTATGATATTGAACGTGACAATTGAATGATTCATAGGAGATTGGTCGAAACTGGAATTTGAGATATGGGAATTAATAAGGGGATTGCAGAACACGGAATGACATAGGCAAGGTTTACTAGGTATGAAAGTGTACAGGGTGTACTATGTTAAGGAACTGTGATATAAAGAAAAATGAAGGGCTTGCTGACCTTGAGATTGGAGCGACCTTGGCACTTATGTATACTTTTCAACTGTTTAGAGAGCACATGTGATGACCTTTTGCAAAACTAAATGAAACCACTGTATATTTAAGCAATTCCAATGAAATTTTGGCTTTAAATTTCTGTTTGCTCAGCTTCTCTTTGGTTGCTCTTGCAATCAAAGGTTAAGATAAATCATAGTTTCATAATTTCATAAGAGTTAACATGTTGATTTTGTTCTCTGTCCTTTCCCCCCAGTATGCCTGATTCCTCCTGCTCCTGTCCCCACTCTTCACCAGAAAAGTCTATTCTATTTCCAATTTCCAGGGACCTTATCTCTTTGTGTCTGTGGATTTTCACTTGATTATCATTTATTTAACAGCGAATATTCACGCAGATCACTGAGTATAGAACGGTCGAGCTGGGAATGGAAAGGAGACTTCACCCCTAAATTCTATTCTCTCTGACATGAGAAGATAATATGCAGGAATGAGAAAACTGGACATTAACCCAGCCACAAAACCCAACATCTACAATCTCTCCTGACTGCAAGATGTGCTGGGGCAAGGGTGACAATAGAACTTCTGGTAGTGGCCAATGGTGTGGTTTAACCTGAGGCCCATGCCAGCAAAGGGAGCTCATGACATGAAGGGGAGCCCATGCCCTGCACTGCCTGCATGGTCGGGATCTGGAGGACTAGGGTAGAATCAAACATGACTATAAGAAAAAGAAAAGGAAAACAAAAGAAAAAACTCAATATAATAATTTCTAATGCTATTCTACTATACTCATAGATCAGACTCTTCATCCAGTGGCATATTGGAGTGGGTGCAGAGACCAATAATCAGACATTATGCAGACAAAGAGTCTAAATTAGAGGTCTCCATAGGGTCCCTCAACTCAGAGATCACGGGAAACCTGCAAAAGTGGGAAGGAAATATTTTAGGAGTCAGAGGGAATGGATAAAAGCAGGAGAACATGGCCCACCTAATCAACCCAGCAGGGTTCATATAGGCTCACTGAGACTTCTGGCAAGCACAGGGCCAGTGTTTGTCTCCACCAGGTCCTCTGTTTATGTTATAGCTGGTAGATTGGTATTTTGTGGGACTCCTCACAGTAGTAGTCTGGGTGTCTCTGACTCTTTTGCCTGCCCTTGTAAATCTTTTCCTCCTATTGTGTTGCCTTGTCAAGCCTCAATATGAGGGCTTTTGCCTTTTTTATTGTATCTTGTTTTGTCATTTTGTTGTTGTCTCTCAGAAGCCTGCTCCTTCAGAAGGGAAACTGGCATGGATCTAGGGAAGAGGACAGAAGGGGGAGCTGGGAGGAGTGGAAAGAGGGGAAAATGCGGTTGGGATATATTTTATGAGAGAAGAATCTATTTTCAATTAAAAATAAAAGAATCAATTTGTCTTCAAGGTGCAGAGGTAGCACTGTTCTGTAATACCAATACTCAGAAGGCTGATACAGGAAGATCATTGTGTGCCTATGACCAACATCAGTTATCCTGTGAATTTCAGCCTAGCCTAGGATATGAGGATATGCAAGAATATATCTCACAAGAGGGAAAAAAGCAGAATTAATATAGCTATTTTTCAAAGTAAGGATAATTAAATGTTTATCAGTCATGATCACATTATGAAATGAAATATTTTCCTAAAAGACCATGGTTTGGATGTATTTAAGATATTTCTTTCTGTTAATTTATGCCATATAGAGAACCATACTTATAAGTTTCAGATATCAGTATCTCTTTAAAAAATATTTCTGTTCTCAAGAGAGCATTTATATTAGCTAACTAATGTGTTATGTCTGACATCATTAACTTGACCAGAAATGGCTATATTATTTTATAAATTTTTAGAAAATAGGCATCTAAGAAGCTAAGCAAACAGGAATTTTTTGTAGTTGTATTCTTTTAATCTACAGAAAGTATGTTGCTAATTATACATAATATAGTGCATATTGTATATAATTATTATAATTGAGGATTAATAATATTTTTTATTCTAAAGATTCATACATGCCTAGAAACAGTGGGTAACTCTAAGGTCATAGTTAGATGTTTATAAGAATTAGAGACACACAAATAAGTGGATGCCCCTCAAGCTTTGAACAATGGCAATGTCTAGATGATTCAGAGGTGAGAGTTCAGTGTCTTATGATCTTTTAAGTATATGCAAGGCTGTCTCAGAAATGATCCCATAAAGGATGAGAGGTAGGCTTGATTGAGCATCCTCAGGGACCATTGTTCTCAAATTGTTGACTAGAGAAGTTGAGCCAATTGCTAGCCTATTAAGGAGGTTCAATCTACCTATGTGACTTACAGAGTAGTAGTCATTCAAAACAAGATATTTCATAAACTGTGATTAGAAAACTTTAATGCCAATATGACATTTATACCTCTATGAATTTGTATGATTCCCCCTGTTTCTAAGGGGGGAAAGAAGGCTTTTGAAATATAATAAACTCGTTTATAATTTAATATGCCACTAATATTGTGACATTGATTTTATAAAAAAGTGTGGACAGGGTACATATACATTCACTGCAATTATATGCATAACTTTATGAAGTACTTGAGAATTACTAATTGATTCTCCCTTGTCTGTAGAGATTTATTAGCAAGATAGTTCTTTTATGTCATTAAATTACAACTATCTAAATCAAGATATAACTGTGTAAAATTTTCAACTAGCCACTAGAAGTGAATCAAATTTGACCATTCTCCCTAATGTATGGCTTTTATTTTCCTCTATTCTGTGTTCATCCAGGATATCATATTGCAAGTGTGCTTGTGGTTCTATCGCGTTTTTTTACCATGAAACTTTCCGCTTGGAGTTCCCTTATCTTATCATAAATGAGACATTTGAAAATGTACCAGGTTGTTACTTTGTAATATCTCATCAGTTTTACTTAGTATGATTTTTTTCTATATTATTAGTTTCAGGTTATACTGTTTAGCAGAAGCAACCTTTTATGAAAAACATTTTGGAAAGAGCAGTGATAATATAAACTTATACTTGCAATTTTGAGAAAAATGTTTCTAAATGACTGCTATTCCTTGTTCTCATAATGGTAAAATAGTGGTCAATGATATATTGAAAAGAAAATTTGGAAACTTTCTTACCTTTTAGCTTTCCAAGGAGTTGCATTTTCCTCCCTTTAAATTTCTGCATAATTTCCTGTTTGAATGAATATTTCCACAATTACACATAAAGAAAGCAATATAAGGTTACAGATTCCAACATGGTACTTTAGTGAGTGGATCCTCTTAAATTTTTAAAATTGTACCATATCCCCAAGAATGTGATTCAGCACAACTAATTTCTGAAAAGATGTAAAAATTAGACTTTGTACTGTGACAAAGTTTGATCTGGCTACAATATTGCTAGGCACTGTTATTTTTAGTAGATATTTACCACTACAAAAGCAACAGAGTGCAGGAATCAAACACATTGATTATGGAATCACATTGAACGACTAGGGAAGAAACCCAGATCTTTGATTTTAGTCTTTGTAATACCCTGGATCTCTCTAATATTTTGCCTATCTAAGCGAGATCACATATCACTAAATGATGCAATTATAGAAGACTAAATGGAATAATAGAATCAGATTCCTTACTGTAGCTCTGGAAATTTAGCCCTCACTTACATGTGTAATCTAATTGTCAATGACATTATTTAAATTCATTTTTGTGGCCTTGATTAAGTGCTTTAATTTCTCTTCATCTCCAGCCTCTATTTTGATGTGGAAGCAATAATAATACCATCTTGACAGTGTCATTCAGTGTCTTTGTAACTATTCACATATTTTTATTGTCTTATTGTTTTCATTAAGATCATTAATAAACTACCATGTTTCTCATTAATGTCCCCTTTCTGGAAAAGCAGGTTTTATAAGAATTGGTAATTACTTAAATGCTATTTAAAACTGAAGAAAGTATTAAGTCAAATGCTGCTGAGGAGTATTTGCTCTAGGTCTAGAGTCCAATTGCCAAAGACATTTGTTTTCTATGAATATCAGTACTTCACGGAAACCTTCAGATCATTTTTACCATTTCCACAGGAATGTTACAATTTTGTAAGTTATAGGAATGTATTGATATTTTGAATTTATATTAAACAATATAATAAATTCTTTGAAATGAAGTTCAAAGGTCTCTCTGTGTGTGTTCACTGTGTTGACCTTAAGCAATTTATTGGTAATTTGACTAATCAGAATTTCGCCTTGTTTGTTTACTATCTGAGATCAATAATGGCTTAATTCAATTCCTTAAATTTCAAATAAAAATTTTCTGTTATTGTCATTGTAACTTTGGATATATAGTGTTCAAATACTTCATCTAGTTAACAGGGTCATAAAATTTTTGTTTTGGTTTGTATGGAAATCCATTTTTGTCATATATCTCTCTACATTTCTTTAAATGTTTTTGTGTTGACATCAAGTCTAAAATAGAAAGTCAATAGAAATCATTATTCTTTTGCATTTTCTGTGTGTGTAACATGAAGCTCCTGAAACCCAGGATTCATCTAATATTGACTTCTACCCTTCATTTTAATGCAATATTTCCTTTTACATATATATATATATGTGTGTGTGTGTGTGTGTGTGTGTCTGCATGTGTGTGTCTGTGTGAGTGCAATTTGTTACCTCTGAAAACAGAAAATTCAAATTCTTGAGAAGCTCAAATAGTTAGGAAGGCTACTTTTTATTTATAGAATAGGATGATGACTACATTATATCTATGAATATTATAAACATTGTTTCTGTGTGACATGAAAGTAAAATTTAATAACAAAAATAACTGAGAGGTAACGAAGTTTATAGAGTGCACACAACACAACCACAAAAACTGGAGTTGAGCTCCCTGCCATCCATGTAAAGAGCCAGGTGAAGCAAGATGGACTCCTGGAACTTACTGGCTAATTAGTCCTCTCCACTCTGAGCTCTTGGATCGGTAAGAGTTTATATCTCAAGCATAAGATGAAGAGTGATAAAGATACTAAATACCAACCTCCATCCTCCACATTGATATGCTGATGTATGTATGCATACCTGCCCATCCATGTAGACATACAAAAATATATATACACACATACACCTAACATATGTGCAAATAAAAATGATGAAAATAACAAACAGAAAATTGTAATTACAAAAATATAGCTCAAGATTATAAATTATTAATCAAAGAAGACACAAGTTCCTTCAAAATAATAAAAATTCCTTTTTTTAGGTATTGTCTAATTATCTCCTTCACTAAATAGTACCAATTAGGATATGTCACTCTGGGTTGAATTGGTAGCAGTCAGCTTTAGTTTCATGAAGTACAGTGAACCTTGAAGTGGTTAATGAAAGTAGGCAGAACATCAGAATGCAGGACACGTTTTTCTGGATGAGTTCAAAAGTTGGAAGGAAACAATTAAGTATTATGACATGGTTCCAACTTATGTGATGATATAAACCATTGACCTGCACCATTTTGGTTGTCAAGATGGATTAACAGGTAAAAATGTACTTGTGGGCAAACTTAAAGACCTGAGTTAGATCCCTGGAACCCACATGGTGGAAGGAGGGAATGATATCCTATGACCTCCACATTTGTGCCATGGCATCATTCCCTTCCAAAATAAATAAATAAAAGCTAATGTTCAACAGGATTATTTGAAACACATTTGTTTGTATTTTTACACTTTTTAAAATCAGGTACTCTTTTAAAAAATGTTTAAAATTTCAAAGAAGAATTAATTAATTATTTATTTTTTATCATACATTACATCTCTAATAGAGTTTTCCCTCTCTTCACATCTCCCAATTCCCCTCTCACTTCTCTCTCCTCAGGATCCTTCAGTACTCCTCCATTTCCCTCCAAAAGGGGCAGACTTCCAAGCGATATGAGCCAGACATGATATATCAAGTTGCAATGAGTCTAGACTTTATATTAAGGCTGAATGAAGCAGCTTAGTTGAAGGAAAGGGGTTCCAAAAGCAGGCAAAAGAGTCAGTGGCTCTCCCAACTCTCACTGTCAAGCATCCCCCAAAATTCCAAGTGAAGAATCTTAACATACATTTAGAGAACCTAGCACAGATACTTTCAAGCTCCATGATCCACCCCTTCAGTCTCTGTGAGCCCCTATGAGTTTATATAAGCCATGGCTCCTGGTTTCCTAGACCACTCTGGTTCCTACAATTCTTCTACCCCCTTATTGATGGGATTCCTTGCTGGGAGAAAGGAGGTGGAGAGTAGCCCCACAGAGCCAGACAGAACTTTAGCTGGTAAGCCACAGCCACACAGATTACTAGAAATAGGTTAAATTAATATGGAAGAGTTAGCCAATAAGAAGCTAGAGCTAATGGACCGAGTAGTGATTTAAATAATATAAGTTCTGTGTGATTATTTTGGTTCTGGGCAGCTGGGACAAACAAGCTACCTCCTCCTACAATTCTTCCAGTTCTGCCTAATGTTTGCCTTCATCTTGGCAACTGTTCCCATCAGTTTCTGGATTGGGCTAGGAACTGATCTATGAATACAGCAGAGAAAATCATTAGGAATCATGTCATTGACTTTTTTTCCAGTTGTGTTTGGTTCTTTAGGAAGATCCAGCCTCTGAATACTGGCCACCCAGATAGTGTCAGGCATAGACTCTCTCTCCTGGGCCTCAAGTTAGCCCAGTCTTTGATTGACCATTTCTTTTTTTTAATTGATTCTTGTTGAGCTCTACATTTTTTCTCAGCTTTCCTCCCTGCCTCTCCCCTCTCCTTCAACCCTCTCCCAAGGTCTCCATGCTCCCAATTTACTCAGGAGATCTTGTCTTTTTCTATTTCTCATGTTGATTAGATCTATGTATGTCTCTCTTTGGGTTCCCATTGTTGTCTACATTCTCTGAGATTGTAATTTGTGGACTAGTTTTATTTGCTTTATGTTTAAAAAACACTTATGAGTGAGTACATGTTATAACTGTCTTTCTGTATCTGGGTTACCTCACTCAAAATGATGTTTTCTAGTTCCA